>JAXGGA010001214.1:0-163882 GCA_038373865.1 Uloborus plumipes | reverse complement strand
ACACAAACACCTCTCTCAAAGATATATTTAAGCTATGGTGTATACGTTCTAATCTTTGAAAGAAACCGCTTCTAGTCTCAATTTTTCTTTCGCAACACTAATTTTATGCGTCGGAACAAGCCATTTTACCGTCGCTTTTAATTGAGATGAAAATAAATCCTCCGAGTAACATTTTAAACGAAATAAAATTATTGAATCTACCCCAATTTCTTTTATGAGATTACGTTCAGTGACTGAATCACCTTTTATGTGCCGTAAAATAAGTTAAAAAGAACATATTATAAAATCGAATTATCAACAAATAAATAATACAATGCATTAATTTTGTTAACAGACGAAAAAAAAAACAACAAAAGCTTTCAATTAACCGTAAACACAGGAAAGTGTTTACAGATATTGCTCTTTTAATTAATAATTTTTAATGAACCGAATTTTATGACCAGCGTTATTTTCTCCCTCAGGTGAAATGCGTTTTTTCTTTAAAATATGTTTTCACTTTTAAAGTGTTTGATGTTTAATTAGCGGAAGATGAAAGTTAATTGTGATTTAAGAAATTATTGACAAACCGGCATGTGTCTTTTTAAAAAAATGAACTGCGCGAATAATTATGTTTTTGTCATTAAGTCCAAAATGATCGTTTCTTCATTTTAATCTGCATAATTTTGGGAGAATTAGTTTCATTTAAAAAAGGAATATAGTAGCTTGTGAACGAAAACAGTTTTGTTAATGTAAGCACAACTAATATCAAAATATGCTTGAAATGGATATTTTTTTATTGCTGCTGTGTTTATTTTGTATCTGCGAGGCTGACAATTTGGAGTGCGCTGCTTCACTTTTCCAACTATACCATAATTTGTTGTGAAAACTGACTTCCACACAGTACAAACATGCCGTAAAGACCGGTTTATGAGGCAGGAAATCATTCACAGCATATTCACACAAAAATAGGACATTAGAAAGAAATTGGACATTTAAAATCAAAACATGCCTAACATTAACTAAATAAGTACTACCCTGGATATCAGTAGATCTCAATTATTGCTTAAAATGATAACTACAAGAACTTTATCAAATTAAAATAGCGAAAAATATTTTTGATAAATCGCGAATATTACAATATGTATATCAAATTTTAATATGTCTCGTATTATTTTTTTCATTGATGTTTAAAGCTATTTTTTTCCTGGTTGGAATCAACTATATATTTCGGAGCTTAGTTAAAATATTTGTTGATAGATGGCGATGCCAAACG
Organism: Uloborus plumipes; assembly: GCA_038373865.1. Classification (NCBI taxonomy): domain Eukaryota; kingdom Metazoa; phylum Arthropoda; class Arachnida; order Araneae; family Uloboridae; genus Uloborus; species Uloborus plumipes. Next base: position 162,630 of record JAXGGA010001214.1, on the reverse strand, counting down.
GTAAAAATACTCAACCATTCCCACATTCCCCTACTACCCATCTGTAGTTCACTTGCTCGGGTTTTTGATTAAACTCTATTTGAATGTCACATTAGGGTGGTCACAAGTAACATGGGGAAAATTTTTTTTCAACTTATCTTTTGCGGCACCCCCCTAAAATGTGCCAATGGGCTAGAAAATGAGATTTGCAAAGTTTTAGCTTTATCGGATAATATTAACACGTGCCGCAAAGAGGGTAAAGTTAAGAAAAACAGCGATTTTTAGCCAAAAATTGTAGTTTTTACTCGGTAAAACCAAAACTACTGATCCTAGAAGCTTTATTTTGGTCTCATTTTGTTGGAAATTTTTTTTTCTTTAAGTCTAATCTTATTTAAAGTTTCGAAAAAAATGATTAAATATTTTTCAGAATTTTCACAAGTCAGGCTGCAACGCAAATCCTCGAAATTGCAAGTAATATGGGGAATTTTTTTTTCAACTAATCTTTTGAGGCACCCCCCTAAAATGTACCAATAGACTAGAAAATGTGATTTGAAAAGTTTTAGCTTAATCGGATAATATTAACACGTGCCTCAAAGTGGGTAAAGTTACGAAAAACAGCGATTTTTAGCCAAAAATCGTAGTTTTTCCTCTGTAAAACCAAAACTATTCATCTTAGAAGCTTTATTTTGGTCTCATTTTGTAGGAAATTTTATTCTCATTAAGTGCTAAAGAGTAGCAAAATAATGTTATATAATTTAACAGTATAAGTATAAAGGTGCATTAGCTTTTGTTGTCATTTTAACTCTTTGCTTTCCATCTTAACCCCTTAATTCCTCTATTTTAACACAGAAATTTGTTTCATTTATTTCTAAAGTACCGCGAAAATACTCCTTTTTAATTGACAAAGTAATTCCAACAATATGCAACTAAATGTAATTGAATATTGTAATGCTTTTAGGTTTTTGCATGAAATTTTCTTATTTTTGATATACTCTACGATTTAACCTGAAAAATGCCAAATAAATACTTTGGACATGATAGCAAAAATGAATGGGATAGCACTTAATGAGAATGAAATTTCCTACAAAATGAGATCAAAATAAAGTTTCCAAGATGAATAGTTTTGGTTTTACAGAGGAAAAACTACGATTTTTGGCTAAAAATCGCTGTCTTTTGTAACTTTACCCACTTTGAGGCACGTGTTAATATTATCCAATTAAGCTAAAACTTTTTAAATCTCATTTTCTAGTCTATTGGCACATTTTAGGGGGGTGCCTCAAAAGATTAGTTGAAAAAAAAATTTCCCCATGTTACTTGCAATTTCGAGGATTTGCGTTGCAGCCTGCCTGACTTGTGAAAATTCTGAAAAATATTTAATCATTTTTTTCGAAACTTTAAATAAGATTAGACTTAACGAAAATAAAATTTCCTACAAAATGAGACCAAAATAAAGCTTCTAGGATCAGTAGTTTTGGTTTTACAGAGTAAAAACTACAATTTTTGGCTAAAAAACGCTGTTTTTCGTAACTTTACCCTCTTTGCGGCACGTGTTAATATTATCCGATTAAGCTAAAACTTTGCAAATCTCATTTTCTAGCCCATTGGCACATTTTAGAGGGGTGCCGCAAAAGAAATTCGAAAATTGATTTTTTGTGACCACCCTAATGTCACATTGTCACATCTTCAACGTATACCTAATTCTAAATCCGCTGCCACATTGCAGTTTTCTAAGTTATGGCAGCCTTTCATCGGGGATGTGTTATCAATATAAGTGGAAAAGTTTAAACATGATTGCGAATATGCTTCGGTAAACAGGGAACAAAAAACTGAAAATAGTTTCCCTTTATGGTGTGCTAAATATTTTCAAACCCTATTCAAAAGCTTCCTATCTTTTTATGAAAAATAGTTTTTCCCTCTTTACATGCAAAGTATGAAAAAATGAAAAGAAAAATACTTTGTTTCGCGAAGGAAGACTTTGTCAGGTCATTTGTCACAATACTGTCATCTTACTTCTCCCAGTGATGGAAAACTTACATAAAGGGAAGATTTCTTCAAGTACGGGAAACAATGCGACAGAAAGAAAAATAGTGTCTTGAATATTTTGCCCGCTATATCCTAAAAGTGATAAATTTCGAAGGTTTTATGTATTTTTCAGTTTTTTTTCTAGAAACTTTGAGAGTTGCATTTAAATGTCATGGTGATTGTTAAATGCTGGCTTTAATGCTTTTCAACGTGTTTAAATTTCCATGCAGCTCAAAAATATTACTTTTAAAGGTACTGGTTGATTTTGAAACTAAATTAATAAATATGAAACCAATTTTAGAAAACACGAATTATGTAGATGTTGGTTGAAATGAAAAACAACGTAAAAAAAACAGCAAATAACTATTTCAAATAAAAATGTCCTACAAGCCTCAAGAAGTCGTGAAAGAACACATCTTGTGTTTTTTACCTTTGTGTTCATAAAACAAGGAGATGTTCACAAGTTCGAAAATTAGACGAAAATGTTTGTCCGGTAGAATTTTAATGAAGTGTTCCTTGCTTTTTGGTGTTTTTAGCCAACTTTTCCGTTAAAAATAAAAGAGACGAAAAAAGTATTAAAAGTGGCTTAATGCATCTAAAATATTGCCAAGTACAAAAAATATCGCCAAGTCCAAAACAAAGTCAAAAAGAAACAAAAAAAAAAAAAATAATAAATAAAATAAAATAAAATAAAAATGAAATAATTTCGAAAAATTAAAAATTTGAAAGTAGGGTATTGAGATGGGGAATTTGTGTGTCGGTCGGTCGGTCGGTCTGTCGGTCAGTCTGTCTGTCCCCCCCTAATAACTTTTGAATGAACATTCCGATTTGAACGAATTTTTTTTTTGTTGGAAAGATCTCGGCGAGTACAGCTCATTCCCATATTTGATTTTTCGATTTGAACAATTTTTAGTTAACTTTGAGCCGTTCAAACAACCTGTCCTGCGATATTAACTTTTTAGTTAACAGTCCGATTTGAACAAACTTTTTTTTGTTCGAAAGATCTTTTCAAGGATACTTCATTCCCGTATCTACATTTTTGATTTGAACAATTTTTCGTTCAACATTGAACCGTTCAAACAAGCTCTCACCCCTATTAACTTTGAGTGAACAGTCCGATTTAAACAAACTTTTTTTTGTTCGAAAGATCTCGGCAAGGATACTTCATTACCGTATTTAAATTTTCAATTTGAACATTTTTTCGTTCAACATTGAACCATTAAAGCAACCTTTCTCTACCTAATAACTTTTAAGTGAACCGTCCGAATTGAGTAAACTTTTTTTTGTTCGAAAGATCTCGAAAAGACTCATTCCCATATTTTACTTTTCAATTTGAACCATTTTTCGTTCAATGATGAACCGTTCAGAAAAATTTTTCAACATGAGCGCCTACGGGGAAATTTAAATTGTTTGTTGATTCTGAACTTAAAGGCGGATTTCCTTCAAACTAACTTTGTAAGAAAGCAGTTTTGATGAAAAATGTATGCAAAGTACTTTTCTGAAAAATCTTCTGTGAGGACTCTGATTCCGACTCCGACTCCGCAAACATAGCGGAAATGCAGGCTCAGAAAAAAATGACTGACTGGGCAGACGATTTTGTTTATTTATTCATTTTTTTGTTTAATTTATTATTATTATTTTTATTTATTTATTTTTTTTTTGGCAGACGATATTTTTTTTTTGATTACAAAAATTGTTCATTCACGAGAGCATTTTATTCTTTACTTATATTTAACAACTGGCAACGGATTAAAAATGAAATTCGAGACATTTTATTAACGAACGAGGTTTTTGTTTTCTTTCTTTGATAAAATGTGTTTTGATGTTCTTTGTACTTTTATTTTATTTGTTAATTTTTTTTCTTTTGAAAACGATTGTGAAATTTTTCTACGGAAGAACTATAACAGTTACATTCTTTAAAAGGTGCGACAAAACTTTATTTACTCGTTTATTTACTTTTTACGTGTCCATTTTATCTGATGAGAGTGGTATATTTTGCTTTTAGAAATCAGCTTTAAGTGCTATAAAGCTATGTTTGATATAATTTTCAGTTTCAGACATTGAAGAGAATATTGATCAGATTCTAGAATGCCGATGTCGATGTACAGAAAAGTTGGCTCGTTTAGTTCTTGACAGAACTTTTTTTTTTTATTTTTGTAATTAAGTAGATTTAGCTTTCTGATAAAATATAATCAAGACGAAAGATATAAGATGAATGATAAAATATGAGAGTTTACCTGAAATGTATCACATTTTCGTCTGAAATGTTTGTATAAGTATAACATTTTGAAGGAAGATGCTTTAGACAGATCGCACATTGTTTAATAAAATATTGAAAATAGATTTTTATTGGCTGATTTTTGACGACGGAAATACGTGTAAAACGTCGAGTACCTAAGTATTCGTCTGAAAATAGCTTCTGAATTCGTTATTTATTTGTTTGTTACTCACATTTTCGTTTGTCACTGCATGAATAAAATTGTATTTAGCACTTTGTTGCCAAGTAAGTAAATAAAATAATGCAAAAGACAAATATAGTGAGGTATAAGACCAGCACTGATCATCAAAAAGTATTAAAACTCACTAAAGATCACTTCGACAAGTTTGGATTTCTTCACGCACCTGCCATTTCCAGTACCAGCCTAACAACACTGAGAATTATTATTTAAGCAACTTAAGCACAAACGAAAAGAATATTCCCCATTTACGGCATTAAACTTTTCTCCTTGGTTAAACCTATTCTAGCTAGAGTCATGTAAAGTTCTGAGAGTCGCCCTTTAATTAGCTAAATTCCCTTCTTCCTCTTGCCATTTGAATTCGACCCCGTTAAAAGACATTAGTTAAATTGAGCGGTTAATTCCATCGGAGGTCTTTTGAGCGAAAACTGAAGTATAGTGCTGCTTCAGTTCGTTCGCAGCAGAAAGGAGGAAAGGTTTTCCGAGATGTAAGCAGAGGGGTTGCGTGTTGTAGTAAAACTTTATGTCCCTTGTTTTAAATTGTTTAAATATTGGAGCCGATATATCTTGTGTAGGGGTTGTTATCGGGAGGGTATGTTGAGAAGATAGGATGAGTATTTATTGGAGGGGGGCTGAAGTTGTATCAGATTGATGTGTATCATGACTTTAGAAACACAAGTTCGTTACGGAATGAAAATTTTGCTCAAAATTGCAGGATAAAGAAATCAGTGATCAGAAAGATTTCAAGCTTTTGTAAGTACAGTACACTCCAAATTATCTGCGGAATTGGGTGGAACGGGTATCGCAGATAACGAAAATCGCGGATAATCTGAAAAAAGCATTGAATAAGGGGTAAAGAAGAGAAAAAATATCTTTTGCGTGAAAATAATTACATTGCACTTAAAACGTGATATGTATAAACAGTGACGATAGGTACAGCGTAAAAAATTATTTGTATTTGAGGTTTTCAAATATATAAAATCTATAAAGCAGTGGCACTTACGATAACGTCGAGGTAAAATAATTTATTGAATAAAGTACACCGCGCTCTTGGGCAAGAAATGTTAAGAAAATACAAAATTTGAATTCGTGCTTTTTTGAAAAAATCAGTTAAATGTGCTTGTTTCTTGCTACGAAATTTTTTGCTCTACAAGAATAATGTTAACTCTGAAATTTTGTGTTCCCAGAGACCCTCCGTGGATAATCTGCTCGCGGATAATCGAGAAATAACTGTATGGCTAAAAATTTTGCGTTTGTAAAATTTAAGTAAAGATAAACGCAAAACTAAGCTCCAAATGAGTTTTTGTGCAGTAAATAGAAACTTCATTCACAGAGGAAGTGTCATGTATTATTCTTTTAAAAATTATCTTAATGGAGCTTAATAGAACCGTAAAATAGATCAATACACACATCTCTTTCAAGCGAAAATTAAGTACGATGCTGCTTACACTCGTTCGCAGCAGAAAGAGAAAAGATTTTCCAAGATGTAAGCAGAAGGTCGCTTGATGCAGTAAAACTTGAATGTTCTTTAAACAGTAAAACGCAAATCTCACTTAGCAAAATCCCTTCAACTTTGCTACAACTGCGATGCGTTTCAACCGAGAAAAGTCCATCAGAGTTGCCAGGCTCTCAAAGAATTGAATCGGCTAGAAACACAATGCTAACGAGAAAGTTCCTATGAAATAAATATTTCTATAAGTTTTTTAAATAAAAATTTGTTATTCTTAACTCACCTGAAGTTATTCTCATATTTTCATTAATGCTATATGCTGTCGCCACGTGTATGTCGATATCGCTATAGACTGCCATATTGTTTTTTGACGTCATCAGGCCAAAGGATTGCTGCCTCCTGATTGGCTGATTTTGCCAGAAAGTTGAAGTCCACTTTTGATACTTTGCAACTTTTTTGCCAGGAAGAAAAAAAGTTGGGCCCCGAAAAACAATTCACACGGGCATTTTCTGGTCAAAATTGCGCAATCGCGGTTGAAGCGCATCAAAGTTGTAGTAAAGTTGAAGGGATTTCGCTACGTGTGATGTGCCCATAAGTCACTGCTCTTAAGCCTGGGCTAAGGCAGAACTACATTCAATATACCGAATGCCCAGAAATGGAATCCAGAGGATTGAGTTTCGTCTTTAGAATGGACTCAAAACTCTTGAATGGACAACTACCGAGCTGAATGCAGATATTGCTTCAATGAAGCTAAAAGGGCTAACAAACTGGTAGTTACAGTACTAAATTTAGCAAACCAGCGAGAACCAGCAGCAATGATACTGTTCAACTTGCAAATTGAAGGCAAAGCTTAGCTATTAAGGAGTAAGTTTCAGCACCTAAGCCAAGGCTAAGGCGGAACTACATGGAATATACTGACAGCCCAGTTATGCCACCCAAAGACTGCAATTTCATCTTTATTACGGGAAAATCAGTCCGAAATAGACAATAACTGAGCTGGAGGCAGATGTCATTTCAATGAAGGACTGAGGAGTCCATAATAAATATGAAACTGCAGTTTCTGGATGACATGACATGTCCGTCGGTGCATTCGGTCGGATTGTTATAAGGAGTGTATAGGGCTGTTCACATTACGACCGTTCTGTCCGAACGAAGTAGTTTTTCGGACGTGACGGATGTAGGTGAAAAATTTCGAGCATTCGCAGTTGCTCCGTCCGAAATTCACGTGGCTTTATTCACCCACATGGGATAAAGAGTACTCACCTGGCGAGAGCCAATGAATTGGCTGCCAAAAAATCGGACGGCTATCGGAGCCGAAAGGCCTATTCACATAGCGACCGAACCGGCAGAACGAAGTGGTTTTTCGACCGTGACGGAAGGAGGTGAAAATTTTCGATCATTCGCACTAGCTCCGTCCGAAAGTCACGTGACGGTATTTCCCCACTAATTGCAAAGAGCGCGCACCTGGCGAGATCCAATGAAGTCGCTACCGAAGAGCCGGTCTGGTTTCGGGCCCGGCGACATCCAGCATTCTAGAACGGCGACGGAAGCCGAAGTTTTGGCGTGCTGTCATGGCAACGGATTCCGAAAACCAGTTTCGCAGCGAAAAATTCGGTTCGGACGGCCGGATCGGTCGTTATGTGAATAGCGCTCATGTTGAGAAGAGAGACGGAATGCTAATGGGGTTGAAGTTGTATCAGATTGATACGTATCATGATTACAAAAACATAAGTTCGTTAAGAAATTGGAGTTTTGCTCATAATGACGGAACAAAACACTCATTAAAAGGAAGGGTTTGAAATTTCTGTTCAAACTAAATGCTAAAACTATCAGTATCAATATTTAAAACAAAAGTATTAAAATGTAGTAATTCAATTCAATTCAATTTTATTTTAATCAAGGCAATACAAATCATAAACAAAAAAGACGTAGCATAACACGAATACAACAATATATAGAGCACAAATACAAGAAAAAAAAAAAGTCAAGTATATACATCATAACCAAAAGCCCTGATTAAGTAAATGGGAGTAAAGGCTGTAAAAAAACAACAGCCTGACGAGCTCTCAATAAATTTGGGAATGGGGGGGGGGGTGTAGTTCGAAAGCTGTAAAAGTAAATATAAATTTTGTTTTTCAACTTATCAATATAGACATATATTTCATACATTGACAAATAATGTTGATTCTGGCTTCTCATTACTTGTGTTCCATAATTTGACTAATTTAGCTTTTTTCAGTCAATACTCAAGTAATTTATGTGAAATTCATTAAAAACTAGTAAAATGAAATTAAATTTTGAAAAAGAAAAATAATTGCAGGTAAAAAAAAAAAAGCACTGAACAATAACGTGTGTACAAGAAGTTTTTATACTAAAGTTACAGATGCACATTAATTGATGAAAAGTAATTATTTTGAGAATTGAAATCATTTTAAGAAAGGGAGTTTTCTAAATGAATAGATAAGACAAAAATAATCTGTTGATAGTTTTCTTTGCTTTATTTTATGAAACGCTTCCATTGAAAAACGACACATTGTTTCAAAACACTAAATGGTCTTAATTTGTAAAAAGGATAAGAGACAAGGATAAAATGTTAATCTATTCTTCTCAGTTCATTACGTCGCTGATGCTAAATAAATAAGGATATCAATTATTTCAGAAAATTATACATTTCCTTAATTTGTAGTTTCTGCACAGAACAAATGCTAATAAACGGGAAACAAAAGATTTGATTCGTTTCAGATTTTCAGTGTCATTAACTACTGACAACAAAACGTTTCGGTCCTGCTTTTGTTCCAAGATAATAAATTGTTTCTTCCTTAATTATATTTTAATTAATATTTGAGTCTTGATGAAGCGTTTTCAAAAGTGATAATTTCAGCATTGGTACATAAACGTAAATGTAGATTGTTTAAGATTTGGTATTGATATCGAACAATGAACGTCTTTAGCTATTGATTGCGCAAATGAAATAAATGTTTTGTTGATATTTTACTTTCTATTAAGAGTAAGATGATTTACACATCGTCACATTAAAGCAACAGGTGAGGATCTTTCCCGTGAAGATCTTGCCGATCACGTTAACCCGTGACCGGCTAGTGATCTATTTATAGCTCACCAATTCTCAGAACTCTCACTGAAAACAATGCCTTTTTATCGTTTCTTATTCTTATTGGCTGTGTTTCTTACACATGTGGCTACACCCCTAAAACACCTTTGAACCTTTCTTTTCCGGATCAGTCCAGCAGGTAACGTCTAAAGTTTGTCATAGTCAACGTCTAAAGTTAACGTCAGTTTTTTGTTGTACATACATAGAGCAGTTTTCAATTCTGGGTACAACGGAATTTTTCTTTAAAGTATATTATACTTTTCTTTAGCTGGTTTTCATTTTACGAAAACTTTATTCTTAATTTACAAAATTGGTAGCTTCAAAGAGCAGATTAGAGGAAAGTTACCTACTTTTTTACTACCACAAACACCCAGCTATCAGTTATAGATCATATGAAGGGCCAGGGGGAAAAAAGATGAAAGTGACCAAAATGCGATTTCGAGAAAAACGAAGAACAAAGTTTGATTGCTCGTAACTCCTTTTGTAGTTAATACTATTTTCATGCACATTTCGGTCAATTCTCATCTTTTCCCCCCTTGTTGTTCTACCAGATGATATTACTCCTTCATAGCCCCTAGATAGCGTTAATATCTCAAAATTGAAGAAAAAGTGACTTTCATCTCGCCCCCCCCCCTGGCCATTCATATATTATTTCAACTAAAAAATATTGTAAGTGAATAAAACTTTATCTTCATTCTATTTATGAAGTACAAAATGTAATTTAAAAAGATTTTTCAAAAAGTTTCATTTAAAAATAATTTGGGCGCTAAAGGGAATCCCAGGGATTAAATGTCTCACTGTACCCTCTAAGATGACCATATATTATTTATAGCATTTCCATCCAAATAACGTAAACTTTCGTGAGTAAAAGTACAGAACTATTTTCGATAAATTTTCTTCAAAATCAGTTTTGCAAATGACCAATCGTAGTCATAATTTATTTAAGAAGTTGGATTTCTTTATTGGGTTGCTAGAACTACTAGTTGATAAAATTATTGCTCCTCTTTATTTTTTTTTTTTTAACTTTTTCAATGCACAAATCAAAAGTAATAGAGTAATTACGAAAAAGTTCTTCAACAAATTTCGGCCTGAATTACCGGACAACACCACTGGACAAGGACAACACCAGAAGCAGAGGACCTGCACCATCAGAAGGAGCAGGGGACCTCCGAGAAGGTGGAGGCTCCGGGTCCAATCTGGAAAAGGAACCACAACGCAACTGCGGTCAAAAATGAAAATTAATATCAATTCGTCATTGCTCAAAAAACTCTGCCATCAAATGTACCGTATCTCGTATAACTCAAAAGAGGTAGACATTTTATACGTGGAGCAAGTGGTAGTGGTGAGGCTAAAAGGGGTGGGGATCTGGCTGTGACTGTCTTTTTGGTTGTATTTCGATATTCCAAATGTGGTTTTCAAAGCTTTTAGCAATAAAACCATGCTGATTTTAACGCTGCCAAAAAGTAATGTCATAAATTGGTGATCTCTTGGCGGTATATCGCAAAGCTTATGGTCACCCAGCATTTTTACTAACTTGGCGATATCAGTGAGTTGATGCCGCCGATCCTGGTGTCAGTTTAGCCGTATTTGCAATGTATAACAAGATTTGTATAGAATCAACGTTAAATTTATGTCAATATTTATTAAATGAGATCTCAGTAAAACTCTTTCGGATATCGATTTGTAATAAGCTAAGAGTGTAAGTATTTAGATTGTTCTTTGGTTCACTGTAATATATTTTCACTATTCAAAGTATTAATTTCATTTTATATCTATTAAATTTGCTGCTATATAAATTAATTTTTTTTGTTTGTAATACTTCAGAAAAAAATAAAGCTTGTCCAAATTAAGTACATTAAACGAAAATGGGTAGAAGATGTGTTTTTATTTTTTTATTTTCCAACTTTTTTTTATTATTATTACAAAAAATGATTAAAAAGCATCAACTTTTGTTTCATAAATTAGAAACAAAATTTATATAATTAAAAATAGCGCTGTTTTAATTTCATCCGTAATTAAAGAAAAATAATGAGGTGGAAATGGCTAGAAGCATCGATTCTATTACAGAAAAAAATCTTTTCTTTTGGCTGCGATGTTAATTAAAACTTTCAAACAAAGGCAAAAAATGCTTTGTAATTCAAAGTCTAATGAGAATTATAAAATGTTGGATTTTTTCCTGGAAAGTGATTAAAAACTATAAAAAATTTCCTGATAGGTTTGGGTAAATAAAAAAAAAACACACATTGTGTCATTCAAAGGAAACCTTTAAAAATTTAGTCAAGTTTTGCTTATAACTTGTGCCCATAGTTCCGTTGAAAATGCCTAGTTTTAATTTGAGGTGTTTTTTATACAATCTTTCATCATATAAAAAAATTGTTGACGAAATGTTTCTATTTTCACAGCTTTGAAAATATTACTAGATTAAAAGATATTTCAAGGTATTCAGAGTATAATACAGAGTTTTTCAAGTTGATACATTTTGATATTCGTAGATAACAGTATATGTTCAGTATTTCTGGGACTTTTTTTGTCAGTATTTCAAGTCAAATGTTTTTCTGAATACATAAAGTTTTAGCTGCAATGATTTAATGTGCAGTGTTTTTTTTTTTTTTTTTTGACTTAAATAAATAAAATTTTCAAATTGAAGATTTATTTTCTTACATATACGATTTGAACCGTACCATTGATGCTGTCTGTCGTTGATGCGTTAATTATACTTTAGCTACCAGTTTGATCTGCACTTTTAGCTTCTTTAAGAGGAGTTCTGCTCCAGCTCTGTTACTACATATTCCAGACTGATGAGTTCTATTAAGAGCAAAACTGCAGTCTCTGGATGGCATAATCGAGCTGGCGATGTATTATATTACTTGTGCTTAATGTCTTGAGAATGACTTAAGTAAATCCAAAAAAAAAAATCAATTTTTTTGCCATTTTTACCTTTAACACACTTGAAATCCCATCATTTTCTTGAACTATACTGTATGTAAAAGGAGATTGTATGCGAAGTTTTGCGGACAAAATAGTTCTTAGTTACATAGCAAATCCTCTAATATGAAGATAAAGAAATACCAGACGAACTTGAAAAGCTGTCTTATAAATGTCAAGCATAAAAATAAGTTTCTGAAAAAAACACAACATTTTTTTACTCTATATTATGAATGTATTAATCTAAAAGCCTGCATTAAGTAGATTAACTCGTTCCTAAGAACGAGTTAAAAATATGAGAACAAAATCAAAAAAAAAAACTCGGAAGAAAAATGAAATCTTTATATAACTTTAAATGCATTCGACAGAGTCAATTCTATTACTTTTCTGAGAAATTGAGATTGAATTGAATTCTCTAGAGTATTTCACAGTGGCGTTTGTTTCTGGTTTTGTTTTTATTGGTTGGTTTCCGTTATTCGTAAAGTACTTCTATTTCCTTCCATTTTTAGTAAATAATTTTTTTTTCTTCAGGTATGCTTTTTGATTTAAAATCCATTACGGTCTTGTTTCTAATTCACTATTCTGTCTGTCAACCAGTTTTAAGCATATTACAGTTTTCTTAGCGATATGTTTTCTTTTAAATCATTTTATTCAATGAATTTGTTTGAAATGGAAAAGGCATGCTGAATTCAAAAATATAGCTGAAAAAACTAGTATCAGTTAATGATAATAAAAGTTCAACATTAGGCAGTATTACACTGGTATTAGAAATACATTTTCATTTCGAGTAAGCTTTCTTAAGACTGTAAAAAGTTCAAATAAATATTTCAACTTCGCAACTCCAAAGTCCACCATGTGCAGCAAATAACATTTTTAATACGTTTCATTAGTTTCACATATGGGCTTGTTTATTTGTATGTATGTAACTCTGAAAAAAAGATAAAATTCGCGTTCTTTACAACTATAAAAGTAATAAATTTAATACGATTATTAATTCTAAAGGCTATAACACATGTTGATGTATTATAAGTGCATCAAAAAGCATATTTTTTAGTTTTTTAAACTAATTTAAAGATTATTTATTGCTGTAAATCGGATTTTAAGTTTGGGATCTATATTTGCCTTAAATTTCAAAGTAGACTCTACTATTAAGTTATTTTTGAATTGTTCAAAATTGAAACAAAATTACTTGAATCAAAAAATGAAGTATGGGACTCAAGTGAAGTTCTTTTAAACAAAAAACGTTGGCTCGAAACAGAAATTCACTCAAAAGTTGTTAGGGGGTGGGGGCACCAACACCAATAGACATATTTTCCGAATATCAAAACCCTTCTCCCCCAATTTAATTTTTTAGGAATGAAAAAATGCAAAATGTTTTGTTTTTGGACGTCAGACGTCGTGTAGTTCCTCTTTCAAAGTGGCAGTCTGCCAACGCTATTCACCAACCGGTCCCTGCTCCGCTTACGTGGCTTCCACGCTTTTGCCATGCGCTACAAGATCAAAGACCTTATAGCTTTGACAAGATGATGGACCTAGAGCTGCTCAGGCAGTGTACCTGCTCCTGCTGGGCCAACCCCTCTCCTTCAGGTGGTGTAGGTTCTCGGTAGAGCAGAGAGTGGTGTAACACACACACACACACACACACACACACACACACACACACAAATGCACGCACCTATTGCAATTCGTCATTGCGAAAAGCGTAATTAACATTCAACATGTCAAAATTTAATTTTTATCATTACTTTGATTTTTTTATTCATTTTTTACGTTTTTTATTCAATGTGATAGTTTAAACCTGCATTAAGCCTTCTTTAACGTATTTTACTGCTTTCTTTTAATTTTACGGGAAAGCAGAAAAACCGCTTATTTAAAAAGCCGATTTTTTAAACAAACTAAGAAAGATAATACTTCATTTCCAGAAACGAGTGCTTTCAATTGATTAGAACAATTTTGCCTCAAAAAACCGCTCTTCAGTGTTTTTTTTTTTTTTGAGACCTAAAAAGATTGAACTAAAATAGATAATCTTTAGAGTCGAGAATTACTTTGACAGATGTGCCAGCAATGGTTCATATCCCCCCCCCCCCACAAAAAAAAAAAAAATTTCTAGCGTCTCTTTGTAAGAGCTTGCCAGGAAACCACAAGAATAGTTCAAAAATGAAAAGAGTTCAAATAGGTCGCAATCAAAAGAACACCTCAGATATATTTTTGACACAAAAATTATTTGTCCTCGTACGCCTGTTATCGATATATAAGGTCTTACAATCTGCCGAAATTTTAAGGAAAGCTCCAAATTTAAAGATAAGAAATTGATCTCTCAATTTCACTGTCTGCATCAATCTACAAATTGTGTGAAAATATCTTCGCTAACTCACTGAAACTCACTAAGTTTAACGACTTTCCTTAAAAAGACTTTAAAACTTAACATTTAAATACTGGGGACACAGGGGCAAATAATTTACAGTGTTAGAAATATATTTTACAATGCTCTTTCGATTGTTACACTTTTTTTTTTTCATTTTGACATCATCATGTGTTTTCAGGTCAGCCTAAAATTTGCCTTTTGACATTTTTTGAGACTGAAATTGCCAAACAGATTTTCTAGAGTTAAAAATATTTTAGAAGTAGTTCTTAGTAGCAAATTTTCCCGGCATTATGTTTCTGAAATTTTAGTCAGAATTACAAAAAAGGAATCCTATTCAGTTCAAAAACGAAAAAATTCCGTACAGAAATCGTTATTGTTACGAAACGAGTTTCATGGAGTTTCTGGTACATCTATAAATAGCTTTTCATTCATTTGCTAGAAAAAATATTTCTATATTTCTGTTTTCATAAAAATGTAGGAAAAATTTTCCTAGTGAAACTCAAAATTTCTCAAACTAAGTGAAATATGATTTTTTTTCATTATTAAAGTTCACCCTAAACGTCAAGAAATATTTTATTTATGAGTAAGAAATAGTTATACGTTGTGCTTTGTTTAAGAAAAATAGTTACGCCTTTTATGAGCCAGAAACATCAATCTGATCAGTAGAAATAGAAAATAAATGGTAGATTACTTTGTCTATAAAAACTAAAGGATAAATTGTGTTTTTCATTTTTGCCTGTAAAATAGGATTTGTCTCAAAAATTTAGCTTTACAATTTTGAAAATCTAAGACAAGGGGAAGAAAAAAAATATATTTAAAGTAATTTTTTTCTATAATTTACAGTTTTCGGCTTATCAGGGACGTCATTTTAAGTTTTTCCAGGGGGGGGGGAGGCAAAGGATAAAAACACAATACAATTTCCCCAGAAATCAACAAAAAAACACGCCCACTTATATGTAAATATATTGATTTCTCAACGTCAGGGGGACAATTGACCCCCCCTGCCCCCCTAAATGACGGGCCTGCGGCTTATATTTCTCATTAATATAGAATTGTTGTCACGTATTCTGAAGGGGAGGGTGACATTATTTTAGCCCTTAATATTTTAGTAAAACTGTAAAGAAGCAAATCAAAGTTCCTATCTCACAGGACTTTTAATCATTTAATTTAAATTTGTTCTCTGAAGCAGGGGTGCCCATCCCCCCCAAGCTCAATGGCGCAAATTCCCCCCCAAAAATTTTCCCAACCCTATTGTGCTTTTCATTTTATCCCTGTTTTTTATTTTATTTATTTTTTTAAATATCATTTATTTATTTATTTTTTAATTATTTATTTTTTAAAATATTATTTATTTATTTTTTAAATATTTGTATTTATTTTTTAAAATTATATCTAATATATTTTTTAAATCTTTAATTTTTTTAAATACTAATTATGCGCAGAATAGAATCGCTTTTTATCCCATCCAGACATTCCAAGCACACATACACGCACACAAAAAATAAATAAATAAAAAAATAATAAAGAAATAATTTAAATTAAAAAAAATAATTAATGAATAATTTACATTAAAAAATCAGTAAATAATTTAATTTAAAAAATAAATTAATAAATAATTTAAATAAATAAATGCATTAGTTTAAAAAATCCCCCCCCCCAAAATTTTGATGGCGCAACTTGCGCCATAATCCCCCCCTGTGGGCACCCCTGCTCTGAAGTATTTGCCATGTCTTTAAATAACATCCATAACCTGGCGTTCTTTTGAATTTTCGCTTCTTGAATTCAAATTGTGTTTTTCGCAATCACGTCTTGCGATTTAACTCAACTTGTTGAGTTTCTTGTTTTCGCAAATGATATTAACGAAAAATGGAGAAGAGAAACTAGGAGCAAAAAAAAAAAAAAAAAGAATTAGTAATTAGAATGCGGTAACAAAGATACGGTTATTATGGCTAATTGCACCATTACATTTCTCTCAAAGAATATATTAACAGCGTTTACCATTATGGTGTTATTTGCCAACCGCCCTGGTACATTGAGCATTTCTTCAAGAAATAGTAAGGAAGTAGATTTTTGGCGATATCAAATTGTACCAATATATGTATAACAAATGAAGAGCCAGGGGGAAAAAAGATGAAAGTCACTTTTCGTCAATTTTGAGATATTAGCGCTATCTAGGGCTATGAAGGACTAGTATCATCTGGTAGAACAACAAGGGGGACAAAAGACGAAAAGCGACCGAAATGTGCATGAAAACTCGAAAAACTACATAAGGAGCTACGAGAAATCAAACTTTATTCTTCGTTTTTCTGGAAATCGCTTTTTGGTCACTTTCATCTCCCCCCCCCCCTGGCCCTTCAAATGGCAAATACAATAAGTATTAATAAGTTAAATTTGTTAATTTGAAAGGAAAACACAATACAGCATAAAACAAAGAATTCAAGTGTTAGTAGAACTCTCGTTATACATTGCTTGAGAGCTTTAACTATTCTCAAAAGATTCTAGTGGTAAAGTGAGAATACTTGACAAAAGATAATAAAAGAAAATACATGAAAACGTTGCCAGTAATTTCTGATTAACTTTTACTAGTCCAAACAATTTAAATTTCATTAAAGATCAAACTTACTAGCCTTGTAAATTGCTTTCTCAGAAAAGTTGAAGAATTTTCTCCAGTGCTTAGGTAAAATATTTTTTCCTTACTTCTAATGAGCTCGTTTATAAACACAGAATTTGTTTTTAATTAGCTAACTGCAAAGTTACCATTCATTTACTATTAGTAGTTTTTGGCTCCCAAAATAGCATTAAACTCCCAAACATTCAACAAATGCCGGCCACCTTGTCTAATGATCAGAGGAATTAGACCGGGGCGAGGAAGCCCCGGGTTCGAATCCCGGCTCGGGGATGAATGTACTTTCTCTCCCTGTCCTTGTCTTTTCTCTGTATGAAGGAGTGTGTTGTGAATGGCTGCTTGCCGCAAAATATACCCTGTAATGGTCTTATATCATGTGTGTTCAGCTAAATTGGACTTCCACCTTAATGGTGCTCGTAAAAAAACAGAAATCGTACCTATTCCACCTTAAATAGGGCATATGTGTAGCTTCAGTAACAACAGCACACACCATATTTAATCGAGGAAATTCTTTTACCACTGAATAGTTCTTTGTTTAGTTATATCAGTAGAATACTTTCTTTTCCCGTTTCAAATCAAAGCACTTAATAAAATGAGAAAAATTCATAAAAGTGTAAAATGATATTATTACTTAAAAACGTATATCTTGCTAGATTCGTTTAAAACTTTTTTTTTCAACATTCAAGTTAAATTTAGTTGACAAATTGAATGTTGAGTATGACACCTGGAGTGGATACTCAATCAAAAAATACATCAGTGAAAAATAATAATATTATCTAGAAGCGTAAGTAAACAAGACTTAAGAAGAACAGAATCTTAATAAAACAAAATCTGAAACAAGCTTTGTTATAAAAACCCCCAGAGACAACAATTCAATTTCTCTCTTTTAGAATTGACTCCAGCGAATGACTTTAAAAATGCTTTAAAATTTTAAATTTTCTACAAGTTTATTTCCCAAATTTAGTGCTATATTCATATCGGTTCTGTAGAAATATATATATATATATATATATATATATATATATATATATATATATATATATATATATATATATATATATATATATAAATGTATTGTATGTATATTTGTATGTTTGTTCCTTATACAAATTCAATTTTCGTCGAATTTTTATCAAACTTGGCATAGAGGTTTCTTGATGCACTGAAATTCACATAGGCAGAGTTTTGAAATTTTGAAAAAATCCAAAAACGCTCAAAATTCAAATTTTTTCTCAAAATGGCAATTTTCTTTCCATTTTGTAGGTATAGAGTAATAGAGATAAGCTTTAAGCATAAAAATTGATAAAATTTAACACGTTTCAATATGAGTATTTTCCAACAAAGATTAAGATAAACAATGAATTATCAATTTAAGGCTAGCCTATTTCATAAGGTAAATAATTTTTTTAGAGCTATGTTATATTAAGAAGCACCCAGGCAACGCCGGGTAATAAGCTAGTGAGTTTATATTTGCAATGCATGCCTCAAACTCGGTCTTTTTTTCTTTTTTTGATTATAAAAGACAAAATATTATTTCCTTTTAGAAAGAAATTTGATTTAGCTTTATATTGACTCTGTAAAAACTCTAACAATGCTAACAAGAAGAATCAATTTTGTGTTTATATTTTACTTTATTTGAAAGAAGGTTTTTCGATTTAATCAAGCTTTTGTATTTTTCGCCTAGTAAAACTTAACTAGTTGCTCTGACGGCCGACAGATTTTATTAAACAACATGAGCTGTAAACAATAACTTGTTTTGAATCACCAAAGCATATTTTTAAAGATTTGATTCAGAGTTCAAAACATATATACGGAGGGATTCGTATTATTGAAAAATACTTTTACTTTTCGTGTCGTCTTTTGTACACAATACTTGAAAAAGATACGCATTCAAAATGAAACTCTATTGAAATAAGACGACTTTAGCACAGATAAAATTCTCTTTGTAGAAAAAGATATTTCCAGTAAAGTTCTTTTAGAGAAAGAGTCTGATATCATATTCAAAAATTTCATTTTAAGAACTATTTCTGAAAGAACATTTGTTTGCAAAACAAAAGGGTAACTAGAGCAAGTCTTTCAGAGGACAAGCATTTATGTTAAAAACATTTCCAATTTCTTTACTTTAAAGGTATATTACAAAAAATACGTTTTTTTCCTCCATAGAATAGATATACTTTGAAAGCATATAATAAGCCTTTTCAAATTTTCAATAAGTATACAATTTGCAGAAAATTTATAAAATTTACTCTACTGAGTAATAAATAAGTTTTCTGTCGAAAAAGTTCAAAAATTTACAAAGTATATTTCATTACAAGGGCAAATTGTAAGATTTTGTAAAGTTTCTAAATTATATACTAATAGCTGCCCGCTCGAAGCGTTCGCGCTTGGCTGCAGTAATTCAAAAAATTTGTTTTTTTAACGGTAATTTTTAGAAAAGTAGGCACAAAAGGAATCGATATTTTTCGCTGATTTGAAAGAAAATGAAATGAAAATTACAAAAGTAGTAAGGGAACAAAAAACAAACAAACAAACGAAAATAAAAAAAAAAACTTTAAAAACATTTTTCATACTTAAGGCTTAAAGAGAAAGTATTCGTTAGTTTAGAGAAAATAGTCCATCCTTAAATGGTCGAGTTGATGGTTAAATAATAGAGGCGCGGAGGAACTTGATATAGTTCTAGAAGTACCCCGTGCTGGAAATTAATGGACTGCTCATTAAAAAATGCACGAAGGGGCAAAACGCCTGAAGTACCCCAGACGGAAAGAAGGAGAAAATCCCCTGAAGTACACCAGGCAGGTTGCACGAACCACTGTGAGCAGCGAACTCGAGACGTCATCTGAAGATGGCCAATCTAGAACCCTTGGCGGCTAGTATTTTAAACATGTTGTTCATAAAAACAAATTATTTCTTACCAACAATATTGATTTCATATTATTCATCAACAACGTATATACAACATGTTGTTGAAGATGATGTAGAATAAAGCAGTAAGTAATCACCCCAATCCACGGCTAAGGCAGAAACATGCAATACACCAACTCGTTTATTCCATCCATGGACTGCAGTCATTAGCTACAAGTACACCAGGAGCCACTGCGAGCAGCGAATTCGAGGCGTCCTCTGAAGGCTTCTAATCTAGCCACATTGGCGGCTAGTGTTTTTAAACATGTTGTTCATAACAACAACCTATTCCTTACTAACAATATTGATTTCAAATTATTCATCAACAACGTATATACAACATGTTGTTGAAGATGATGTAGAATGAAGCAGTAAGTAATCACCCCTAAGCCAGGGCTAAGGCAGAAGCATGCAATACACCACCAACTCATTTATTCCATTCATAGACTGCAGTCATTAGCTACCAGTTTTTGTTGGCTCTCTCTGCTCTATAAGAGGATTTCTAACTCCAGCCCGTTTAATTCCTATTCCATGCTGACGAGTAACAAATAGCACGAAACTGCAGTTCATGGATGGAATAAACGAGTTAGTGGTGTATTGCATGATGTAAAATGTTAAGCATATTAACAGCATAAAAGAGTTTAAACCTTTTAAAAAACTGCAGGAAATTTTTTGGTAACAGACGTATATCAATTTTTTAAAGACTCTGAGCATGGTAGATTCTTTTTTCATTGCATGAACTTTATGAAGAACATGGACTATAAACTTATATGTGTTGTAGTTTAACTTTGATGATGTCCAGTAACAATACAAATGTTTGTTTTTCTTCAGTATTTAATGTATCTTTTGAGGTACGTTTGCTTTTGTTTCAGTCAAAGTAAGAATCGTTTAAGAGATGAACGATCCATTCAAATACTTCATAGCTACAAAATGATTAATTCTAAAACTTGCGTCTTTGCAAATAAATAAGTAAATAACTATTTGTATTTAAGCTCTTGTGAACTATGTATTTTCCGCTTTTTTTTCTTGATTGTTTAGTTGAAAAAACCCATTTTAGATGGTTTAAATCACATGAAGTATTGCGGAGAAATTGGCTTTAACAGTTTGAAACCGCGGGTTAAAAAAAAAAAAACATTGATTAAAACCAGTCGAACACTGGTAACACTTGTAACCCAAACTCTTCGGAAACTGAAAAGGATTATATTAAAATATAAACGACATTTTTTCTTTTTCTTTAACTCTTTATGCCCCGGCGGGCATTTAAGCATACCGTACTCGATTTTGGACATGCGAAAAGATGCACGCCTATCATTGGTCGAATCGACTTGTTGATGATCTCCTTTCGCCACCAAAACAAAGGCAATGCTATTCTGAGATACAGCCTATATGAATTCGCCCAGTTCTTCATAAAAATAAAATACGAATATTTACTTAAAAAATTTATTATTTCGTGGTAGAAAATGATAAGAGAGCATTTTTATAACAAGCAACATTAAGTTCATAACAAACAAACTTCTTTGCTAGAATTTGAAAGGAAAACAAATAGTAATAGAGCATGAGAAATTCGTGCCCATCATATTGTTACAAATCTTGTAAATAGTTGTTGTTTTTCCTGCCTTGCATCATTTTCATTAGTTTTGGTTTTATCTGACGTCATGTTGCAAAAGTATCTGAAGATATCACCTTTATCACTAGTATACCGGCCCAGTAACGTTTTGTAGTTTTTACACTTGCCCTGCATTTAATAAGCGTGAAGACATTTTTCACTCCCAGTGTTTTCTTTTTTTTTCTTTTTCTTTTTATTACTAGAAGTTTCTTGAATGGATTACGTAATGTTATGAATGAAACAGAATGCTCCGGATTTTGCTAGAATGTTCCTTGTGAGTATAAATAGCCTTGAACACAGTTTTTAGGCAGTCAGTTGTTTTCAGATTTGATCTGGTGACTCGTTTTCATTCGCTTGGCGAATGGTTGTTTTGCTTTTGTAATTGCTTAATTACTGTTCACGTTTGATACGTGGTGCTGAGTTACTGTTGAGAGTACAGTGTACTGTTTTGCTACCTAATTGCTGGATGTTTAGCAATTGTTTCCTGCTTATATTGTAAATAGTGTAAATACTTGTAAATAAATTTATAGTTACTTCCTCAAGATTGGAATGCTCATTTGAAGAAAGTTGAAGGTGCTACGGACTCGTTACAATTTTGGCGCCCAACGTGGGGCATCTTCAAGGACTCTCTTGGAATTACCTGTGAATTCGGACTTTTCTTCCCAAGGACTTTTTGACTTCGGAATTTTATGGTGATTACTCGAGCAATGGAGGAACAACTGCAAAAACTCCTTGATGCGATCAACGCTGTTAAAAGTGACATGACTGCGAATCAAGAACAATTAAAAAATGACATGGCTGCGAATCAAGAACAATTGAAAAATGACATGGTTACTAATCAAGAACAGTTAAAAAGTGATCTGGCTACTAATCAAGAACAATTAAAGAGTGATTTAACCGCTAGCATAACTTCAAGTCAAGAAGAAATTAAGAATGATTTAACCGCTAGCATAACTTCAAGTCAAGAAGAAATTAAGAGCGATCTAACGTCAATGAAAAGTTTGGAAACTAAATTTACCAACATGGAAAATAAAGTGGAGACTCTAGAAGATCGAATCACCACAGTAGAAAACCATGTGGAAAAGAAAATTAAAGAACTTGAATCAAAGTTATCAGGATCCTGCAACAACTCAGATAGCGTTGAGAATCGAATCACCACAGTAGAAACCCATGTGGAAAAGAAAATTAAAGAACTTGAATCAAAGTTATCAGCATCCTGCAACAACTCAAGTGACTGTGTAGCTGCAGCTGGAACTTCTCGTTCATCCATTAAACTGGCCACATTTGACGGGAAAACCTCGTGGAATATTTACAAGAAGCAGTTCCTCATCGTTGCAGAAGCAAACTCTTGGGACTCTTCCACGAAAGCCTGTCACCTCGCAGCCTCGCTGAGAGGGGATGCAGCCGACATACTACAGACCTTCCCAGAGGACAAGCACCGCGATTTCGAAGTCCTATCATCGGCCTTGGAGCTCCGCTTTGGCGAAGCATGCCAAAAAGAATTCAGCCAACTCCAGCTGAAATCCCGACTCCAGAGGGCCGGAGAGACTTTGTAAGTTTTTGCAGCAGACGTTGAGAGGCTTTCACATCTCGCCTTCTCGAACTGTCCTTCGGATGTTCGCGATAGCCTGGCCCTGAACTACTTCATAGACGGAGTGCGAAGTCCAGAAATTCAGACGGCTCTCCGGATGGCGGACATTAAAGATCTTAAATCCGGTCTGGTCTACGCAATGAAGTTCGAGGCTGCACAGCAAACATCCAGCAAGGATCGCCATTCAATCAGGGGCGTGGAAGTGAGCGCCCAGGATTCGAACTTAACTCGTCTCTCGGAACTTGAGCGACAAATGAAAGAGATGTCGGGGACCCTGAAGAAGATTGCAGCTCGCAAAGACCAAAGTAGACAACCACTGAAGTGCTGGAAATGTGGCGGTGAGGGCCACGTACGAAGGAACTGCGAAGCCCGCCAAGAAACAAGAGGGAAGGGTACCTCTTCCTCTTCAGCTCAGGAAAACTAAGCTATGGCAATCTCGCGGGCGGAGGTCGCCAAATTGGAATGAGCCCCATCCCAAAGTTTTCCAAATTTCCTCAAGAAGTGGCGGCTGCAATGGACTCTTCATTTACGCATATGTGAATGGGTTTCCCTGCGAAATGATTGTGGACACAGGAGCCAACGTTTCCATCATTAGGACTGATGTGGCTCATCGATTTGGACTCAAGATCTTATGGACGCCGCCCTGCGTTACTCTCCAAACTGTGACAGGTGACAAAATCGAGATTGAAGGGAAAGTGAACTTAGAAATAATGTTCGGAAGCGCCACTTACCATCACACGGCATTCGTCGCTGACATTACAGATCCCTTCATTCTCGGACTGGACTTTTTGAGAAAATTTGATTTTTCTATCGACTTTAAAAATAATGAGCTGCACTCGACGAGGGAAGACATAGCAATTTTCAGCACCGAAAATAACTTAAAATCCGCTCATCAAATAATAGCCCAAACGGATTTATCGATTCCCTCTGGATCAGAAGTACTAATACCTGGCTCCCTCAAGGAAAACAACAGCTTTAAATTCGGCCTCATTGAATATCCTAACCAGAGTAATAGCCCAAAAGGAGTACTAGTGGCATCTACGCTTGTGGACCTTTCAAGGAATGCAGTTCCTGTGAGAGTCGCCAATGTGAGTGAAAGACCGAGGAATATTAAGAAAGGAGAAGTGTTGGCAACTTGTACTCCTGTAAACTGCATCATCAGAAGAATTGATTCCTCCGAGACTGTGTCTTCCGAGTCCTTGACTTCGAAATTAATTGGGAGTGCACCATTATCGAAGGATCAAAGATACGCTGCGGAAAAATTGGTGGACAACTTCAAGCAGGTGTTTTCATCTACATCCGAGGATGTTGGTCGCACGAGTTTAACGCAGCATAGGATCGACACTGGAGATCATCCCCCTATCAAGCAGCATCCAAGACGACTACCGTTCGCCAAGAAGGAAGAGGTTGAGATCCTCTTGAAAGAGATGCAGGAGAATGACGTCATCGAACCCTCATCCAGTCCTTGGGCATCCCCTATCGTCTTGGTCCGAAAGAAAGACGGCTCCACCAGATTTTGTGTTGACTACCGACGCCTGAATGACATCACCAAGAAGGACAGTTACCCTCTTCCACGGATCGATGACACTCTGGACACCCTTTCCGGACACAAGTGGTTTTCGACCCTGGATTTAAAGAGCGGCTTCTGGCAGGTGGAGATACACCCCGACGACCGAGAGAAGACGGCGTTTACAACCGGACAAGGCTTGTGGCAGTTCAAAGTGATGCCCTTCGGCCTCTGCAATGCACCAGCCACGTTCGAGCGTCTTATGGAATCAGTGTTACGAGGACTGTCTTATGAATCCTGTCTTGTCTACTTGGACGACATTATCATCATAGGACGCAGTTTTGAGGAACATTTGGCTAATCTTAGGAAGGTGCTGCAAAAGCTTAAGGAAGCCAACCTGAAGTTAAGCCCGTCCAAGTGTAATCTGTTCCGCCGTGAGGTGAACTACCTTGGTCACATTATCTCTTCCGAAGGTGTACGAACAGATCCAGATAAGGTATCTGCAGTCAAGAATTGGAGCCGCCCCGAAAATGTCCATCAGCTGCGAAGTTTCCTGGGGCTCTGCACGTACTACAGGAAGTTTGTGAAGGGTTTTTCCAATATTGCACGACCTTTGCATAAGCTGACGGAGAGCAAACAAAAATTTGAATGGTCCAAAGAATGCGAGGATGCATTTCTACAGCTGAAGGAGGCTTTAACATCAACGCCTATTCTCTCTTATCCTCAGCCTGGAAAATCCTTCATACTTGACACTGATGCGAGCCACGAGAGCGTTGGAGCTGTTTTATCTCAAGAAGTAGACGGTAACGAACATGTCATCGCCTACTGGAGCAAATGCTTATCCAAGTCGGAGCGAAATTATTGTGTCACGAGAAAGGAATTGCTCGCCATAGTTAAAGCTGTAGAACATTTCCATCATTACCTCTACGGCCGTAAATTCCTGCTCCGGACCGATCATGCCTCTTTAACTTGGCTTTTGAATTTCAAGAATCCAGAGGGCCAGGTAGCCAGGTGGATACAGCGGCTCCAGGAATATGACATCGAGATTAAGCACCGAAAAGGTTTGTCACACGGTAATGCTGACGCATTGTCAAGAAGACCTTGTTCCGAGAACTGCCATTATTGCTCCCGAATAGAGAAACAGTACGGGACGACAATCCCTACTGCCTGCCAAGTTACTGCTACATCAACATCTTCAGATCCCGATCCATGGAGTGACGACCAAGTAAGAAAAGATCAGCTTGAAGACCCAGACGTTAAACCTATCATAGAGTTAATGGAAAAGGACAGTCGGCGACCTAGTTGGCAAGACGTTTCTATCTACAGTCCTGCAACGAAAAGATACTGGGCTCTATGGAAATCTCTCCAGCTGCGGAATGGCGTCCTGTATCGGAAATGGGAATCTGACGATGGTAAAGCATTCAAATGGCAGTTACTCCTTCCCAGATCAAGAATTCCAGACGTTCTAAAGGAACTGCACAGTAGTCCAACTGGAGGACACTTTGGTATCTTGAAAACCCTCCACAAGGTTCGAGAGCGCTTCTTCTGGAGCAAGACGAAGGATGACGTAGAGAAGTGGTGTCATTCTTGTGACGCCTGTGCTGCCCGTAAAGGACCGAAGAGAAGAAGCCGCGGGAAGCTACATCTTTACAACGTAGGAGCTCCTTTCGAACGAATCGGGATCGACATTCTTGGTCCTCTACCGAAAACTACTGATGGGAACAAATACATCCTCGTTGCCATTGACTATTTCACCAAATGGCCCGAAGCATATTCCATTCCGGATCAAGAAGCTACCACTGTAGCAGAGACTCTAGTCCAGCATTGGATCTCGAGATATGGGACCCCTTTGCAGATCCATTCCGATCAGGGAAGAAACTTCATCTCTGCTGTGTTTAAGGGCCTATGTGATATCCTCAAAATTGAGAAAACTCGAACAACACCACTACACCCACAATCGGACGGCATGGTGGAGAGATTCAACAGGACAATCCTTAATAATCTCTCGCTTATGGTCTCCAAAAATCAACAGGATTGGGACAAGAAACTTCCTCTGTTCCTGCTGGCCTACCGCAGTGCTGTCCACGAGACCACCGGATATTCCCCATCACAGATGCTCTTCGGCCGAGAGCTTCGGCTGCCTTGTGATCTCGTCTTCGGTCTCCCTCCAGATGTGCCTTCATCGCCTGAGGAGTACGTCCAGGATCTCCAGGCCCGGTTGGAGGACGTTCATCACTTCGCACGGGAGCGAATCAACATCGCGACGGAGAAGATGAAGACCCGATACGACACAAGGTCCACTGGTCATGACTTTCAAGAAGGTGACAAAGTATGGCTATGGAATCCCATCCGACGTAAAGGTCTGTCACCCAAATTGCAGTCGCATTGGGATGGACCTTACACAGTTCTCCACCGGCTGAACGACGTCGTAGTGAGGATCCAGAAGTCATCACATTCAAAACCTAGGGTTGTCCATTATGATCGGCTAGCCCCATACTATGGCCATAGTTCGTAAAATAAATCTAAAGCTACCATGGTAATTTGTTTGTAAATTTTGTAAATAACTTTTGCCTTTAATTGTTTGTAATATTACTTTATCAATGTTATTATTTCTTTCATGTTCTCATTGTTATTGTTTATCATGTTTATGATTGGTCATCATGTAATGTGTGTATCTGTAAGTTTTCCCTTGCTTCCTTTCTGGGGATTGTACTGCCCGGGACGTGCAGTCCTTGGGAAGGGGGCAATGTTACAAATCTTGTAAATAGTTGTTGTTTTTCCTGCCTTGCATCATTTTCATTAGTTTTGGTTTTATCTGACGTCATGTTGCAAAAGTATCTGAAGATATCACCTTTATCACTAGTATACCGGCCCTGTAACACTTTGTAGTTTTTACACTTGCCCTAACTTTAATAAGCGTGAAGACATTTTCGCGTAGTTTTTTTTCTTATCGCTAGAATTTGTGAATGGATTACGTAATGTTAGGAATGAAACAAAATATTCCAGGTTTTTCTCGAATATTGTGGACATTTCTTTCCGTGTATAAATAGCTGGCCTTGAACACAAGTCAGTTAGTTTTTCTCAGATTGGATTATTGAGAGGCTCGTTTTTATTCGCTTTGGGCGAATGTTGTTTTTGCTTTTGTAATTTCTTAATTACTGTTCACGTTAGATACGTGGTGCTGAGTTACTGTTGAGAGTACAGTGTACTGTTTGCTGCCTAATTGCTGGATGTTTAGCAATTGTTTCCTGCTCATATTGTAAATAGTGTATATACGTGTAAATAAATTTATAGTTACTTCCTCAAGATTGGACTGCTCATTTAAAGAAAGTTGAAGGTGCTACGGACTCGTTACAATATCAAAAAATCGTTTTCTGTTTTTTTTTTTTTTTTTTTAATTGCTTATTTTAATTGTAAATGCTTTTTTAACCATTTTTCAACGCTCTATTTATTAGCTTATAAATTAAATTGTGCAGCTGTTATGTTTTTTGTAGGAATGTAGTTTCTAAAAATGATTAACAGGTAATTATTTATAAAAATAATATAAGTTTTTTTTTGTATACTTTTTCAGGTTATTAAAACTGTTAAATATATAGGCTACTTTAATGTGCATTAAATCTTTTTATGTAAACGTTGTACTTTTTTGCAATTAGCTCTGAAATATTGGAAAATGTAATTGAATAATTTGTAAAATATATTATTTTGCAAAGGGCTGTTATACATCAGTAAAGCTTTTAACAAGGTTATAAAAATTTGGAAATTTTAGCTGTCGATTTCTGTAAGTCCGCTGAATTTAATGTACTTTTAAGCGTGTGAATTTAATAGATAAAAATATTCCATTTCGTTTCCTATTCTGGTAAATCATTAGTGGTATCTGTGAATAACTTTGGGGTATATAAATACATAATTTGTCCTTCTGCTTGTCTTGCATTCTTTTTACTCCATGAATGTTTGATATAACTGAAAATTAAGAGAGGGGAAAAATTCATATTTTAAGGTAACACTAAGTACTCGACACTAAACTTTTTAAAATTTTTTTTTAATTAGACGAGATGTTAAACGAAACCCAATAAATACGGTTTTTAAGGGGACTAAATCATTTAATTTCTTCATTTAAAATTTATGTACCTTGTCCGCACGAGATACTTCATCAGGGCAAGTAATCCGGAAATTTTCTTCATTAATAATTAGTCGGATAATCACTAAAAACGATTTATAGAAATTCCTGTTTAAAGAAAATGTATATGAGCATTTTTAACTGTCTAATGATTAATAATTCTTGAACTGATAAAACACATGCTAATATATGTACTCATATCGTATTAAGAGTAATTATAAAAGAATATCTATACCTTAAAACACAAACACTTCAGTAAAAATTTTATATTTTTCCCCTTTTACTTAAAAATAAATTTTTAAGATACTATCTTGTTCGCAAAAAAAAAAAAATGTAAAAATATAAAATATAGTATTTTTGTAGCACTCTCAGAACTGTTTCAGAAGGGCGCGAATATTCATTTTCCCTATCAATCAAGAACAGTAATCCAATACATTTGGAACACTGGTTTTAAGTTTTAAAAGAAAATTGCATTTCCGTAAATTGCATTCCGTGTGTACATATACACTGAAGTGACAAAAGTCATGGGATACCTCTTAATATCGTGTCGGCCCTCCTTTTGCCCGGCGAAGTGCAATAACTCGACGTGGCATGGACTCAACAAGTCGTTGGAAGTCTTCTGCAGGAATATTGAGCCATGCTGTCTCGATAGACGTCCATAATTGTGAAAGCGTTGATGGGGCAGGATTTTGGGCACGAACAGACCTCTCGATGGTGTCCCATAAATGCTCAATGGGATTCATGTCGGGCGATCTAGGTGGCCAAATCATTCGTTGGAATTGTCCAGAATTTTCTTCAAACCAATTGCGAACAGTTGTGGCCCGGTGACATGGCGCATTGTCATCCATAAAAATCCCATCGTTGTTTGGGTACATGAAGTCCATGAATGGCTGCAAGTGATCTCCAAGTAGCTGCACATAAGCATTTCCAGTCAATGTTCGGTCCAGTCGCACTAGAGGACCAAGTCCATGCCATGAAAAAACAGCCCACACCATTACGGAGCCACCACCAGCTTGAACAGTGCCTTGCTGACAGTTTGGGTCCATGGCTTCGTGGGGTCTGCGCCACACTCGAACCCTACCATCGGCTCTTACCAGCTGAAATCGTGACTCATCGGACCAGGCCACGGTTTTCCATTCATCTAGGGACCAACCGATATGCTCACGTGCCCACGAGAGTCGCTGCAAGCGATGTCGTTCTGTCAGTAAAGGCACTCGAGTCGGTCTTCTGCTGGAATAGCCCAAGAAATCCAAATTTCTCCGCACAGTTCTAGCAGACACGTCCATTGTACGTCCCACATTGATTTCTACGGTGATTTGACGCAGTGTTGCTTGTCTGTTAGAATTTACGACTCTTTGCAGACGTCGCCGGTCTCGATCTTTAAGTGCAGGCGGTCGACCACTGCGCTGTCCATGGTGGGATGTTATGCCTGAAATTTCATACTCTCGGCACACTCTTGACACAGTGGATCTGGGAATGTTGAATTCTCTAACGATTTCCGAAATGGCATGACCCATGCGTCTAGCTCCAACTAACATTCCGCGTTCAAAGTCTGTTAATTCACGTCGTGCGTTCATCATCACGTTAAAACCTCTTCACATGAATAACTTGAACAGAAATGAAAGCTCTGTAAAAGCACTGCGCATTTATACCTGTTCTATGCGATGCTACTGCCATCTGAAAATTTGCATATTGCTATCCCATGACTTTTGTCACTTCAGTGTAGATGGCACTACTACGTGTTTTAGGGTGAATTTGCACAGAAGTTATTCCTATGCTTATTTTTGAAATAAAACACTTTTTAGCTTGATTCTAACAATTATAAATGTTTAATTATTTTACGATGACAAGGCAGCTAAAACTCCCCCCCCCCTCCTAGCACGACGTTTAGACATTTTTCTTTCACTTCCCGCACTTTTCCAACCTATGGGCGGCGATAGGCGATTGATTGACAGCAATTCGACCAATGATAGGCGTGTATCTTTTCGCATGTCCAAAATCGAGTACGGTATGCTTAAATGCCCCCGGCGGGAATCAGGAGTCTCGCTTATATTAATTCATTATTATGAATCCTAAATGGCTGGAATCATACTGAAGTTTGTAAGTACCACTCTTTGTACTTCGCTGAGGGGCCGACAGATGGTATCTGCGATTGGAGATAGTTTTCTTGGGGGCATTATGGCGTAGGGGGCCTTAGACCCTACTGATTTTCAAGAAAATTTTTTACTCGTTATACATGTTGTTTGATGCATTTTCAACTAAAAAAACTAAAAAATATATTTAAATATTTATTACTAAATTAATTTGGGACATAAAGAGTTAAACAGAAAAAAAAATTAACTACTAAAACAGACGTGCAAAAAATGCTGTGTAATAGTATTTTCTAAAATGCATTGTACAAAGAAGCAGCACAGTATTATTCAGATCTCAATAAATACCTCTAAAATTTTATTGAGTTATACTCACAAATCTGGAATGAGCACAGTACTTTAAAAAATTTTGTCATTATTCCTACCCTTTTGTTATTTTCTAAAAAAATAACCGAACTTTTAAAAAAATCCAGTAAGAAAACTTAATTATTCACTGTAAATTACAGTATTTATATGATTTTTTTCCGCTTTCAGTTGCAAGTTTAAAACAACGTGAATAATAATAATTATCATTATTTTACTTATGTTCTTAATTTTAAATACTTCATTAAGAGATTATACACTTAAAAAAGTCTTTCTTTTTTTAACCACTCGTGGGTGGGAAGAAGACAGAAAAAAGCATTTTTTACGACTTGATCATTAAGAAAATAATGAACAAAAGTGAATGAATGAAGTAACCTTATACCAAAACAACTAGTTTTGAGAATCTCAAGTTTTTTTCTTCAACATGTTTCCATGCGTATACGCGAAAACTTTTTTTCTGTTTCGGAATTATGGGGCTATAATTATTGTTACACTTTGTCTTTTTTGCCGAGCGAACTAGGTTTTTTTTTTTCTCGAAGAAAGTTTGAAAAAAACCTCGCAGATAACAAAGGGCATAACAGAATTGCATTTTCCACATCTCTAATTAAACGTTGGAGTATATTTAATATAAAATCAATATAAAAAGTAATCACTTCTTTTTAATCCAGTTTTTTCCTGCTGTGACGACTTTTTATGTTGATAAATTTTGAAGAACTTTGTAGTCATGTTTTTGAATAGCTGAATCCCTACTTCAGAAAACTAAACACCATTGCATTTTAACGCGTATGTATCAAAAAAATGCGGCTTGAATGTTTCTCAAGTTTGCCCAAGGAATAAGCGGCACAATATGGCTTAATATAAAAGACAATATATGAGATGCATATAAAGATTTGCTTTTATGAGCGCATTTTTATGAGTTAGACATTTACAATGGTTTTAAAAAATATTGCATTAAAACATCTTCATGACGGGTATTATTTTCATTAGGTTAAATTCTAGGATTATCATGATTTACCAGACGTCTCAAATGCGGCCAAATCAAAACATCATATCGATCGAGGTTTGATGATCGAAAAGTCATATGTTCATTAAAAACGATCTTCAGTGGCGAAATTTGAGCAATATTTTTTATGCGAGCAAACAAATTCCCACCCATTCCTAATATTGCACATAAAATTTTGTTAACTTCAGAGTTATAGTTTCGCCGCTACACAATTTTAAAGTAGGGTTGTTAAGATATGAACACCCAATGCATATTCACTTCTTACATTCCATTGATTTGAACGTCAGCAAATTTCAACCAGGTGAAAAACTATTCCAAAGAAATCAGCTATAAAATTTTCAACAACTACAAATAAATCGCAAATTAAATTCAAACACTCCTTTTGTTTCTTAGATTAATAGAAGCAGAACGAATTTGAAATCAGAAGTGAGCTGATTAAATTTTCTATCGAATCGCATATCGATTTCAAGAACTTCAACTTCAAAAAGTAACTCGAGGAACATGAAAGGTATTGAAAACTAGCGCAAGAAACTTCTGGGGCAAGAGAGCAAAATCAATGCTATAGAAATGCAGAAAAGAGAACAAAAAGAACGTTTATTGAACAAAATTTCCAAATTCGTGCAGTGGAACTGAGAGATTGATTTGTGCTGAAACGTTAATCCAACATATGCGTGACTAGTCAAAAGACACCCAGTCACGAAACGCTAGTGTCACGTTTAATTTGTGACAGAATAGGTTCCATGGTACCGATGCGTGTAAAGTCGGCATGCCTTTCACTTGTTTGCTCAAGTACGGAATTTCTTATTTTGTGAAATGTTTATAAAATTAGCCACAGCTTTGCTATCTTGTTTTACAATTGAGTTTTTTGACGTACACATGAGTCATTTAGTTGACATTCTATACATTTGAAAAGATAAATTTTTAAATATGTACACTCGTTTAAGGAAGCGGTCGGCAACCCTAAATCGACTGAAGATCTGCTTTCTAAACTTGGTGTGAACGCTAGATCGATTTGGGACGGGGGGGGGGGGGGAGGGGGGTTGGTACATACTTTGCAGACTTAAATGGATGTGTTGCATAAACAGTTAAGTTTAGACTAGGCTGACTTCAAATTCTACGTTAACTCCATTGAAAAAAAAAAAGGACTTGGATGTACACTCGTTTAAGGAAGCGGTCGGCAATCCTAAATCGACTGAAGATCTACTTTCTAAACTTGGTGTGAACGCTGGATCGATTTGGGACGGGGGGGGGGGGAGGGGAGGTTGGTACATACTTTGCAGACTTAAACGGATGTGTTGCATAAACAGTTAAGTTTAGACTAGGCTGACTTCAAATTCTACGTTAACTCCATTGAAAAAAAAAAAGGACTTGGATGTACACTCGTTTAAGGAAGCGGTCGGCAATCCTAAATCGACTGAAGATCTACTTTCTAAACTTGGTGTGAACGCTGGATCGATTTGGGACGGGGGAGGGGGGGGGTTGGTACATACTTTGCAGACTTAAACGGATGTGTTGCATAAACAGTTAAGTTTAGACTAGGCTGACTTCAAATTCTACGTTAACTCCATTGAAAAAAAAAAAAAAGACTTGGATGTACACTCGTTTAAGGAAGCGGTCGGCAACCCTAAATCGACTGAAGATCTACTTTCTAAACTTGGTGTGAACGCTGGATCGAATTGGGACGGGGGAGGGGGAGGGGGGGGGGGGGTACATACTTTGCAGACTTAAATAGATGTGTTGCATAAACAGTTAAGTTTAGACTAGGCTGACTTCAAATTCTACGTTAACTCCATTGAAAAAAAAAAAAAAAAAGACTTGGATGCTTATTAAATAGCCATAGTGGCTGAGCAAATGTTATACTAACCCATATCACGGTGAGTCTAAAAAATACAGAGAATCTTGACTGGGTGAAAAAAACTCATTTTATCAAGCAAGGGCATGTATAAACATGTGTACAAAACATCACTTCTTGATAGAATGATAAATAACTTGGACGGTGCATCCCCAGAAGTATAAATATGAATTAATGCTATAGTGTGCTTAATTTACTTTTAATTTTCTTTATATCTGTAAATGTGACTGACTTAAATAAATTAAAATAATCCAGTAAAATTCTTTCTGATCTATGATTCCATTTATAAGAAACACGCGAAGATTCCGAGATTTTTTGAAATTTAGTTTTACAGCGTGATAACTTTTTCGCACGTGGGACTCATAAGAGTAAGGCCTATACTCTGGTTTTAAGCCAAAAAAATTAGTGAAAAATAAAATCCAGGAGGAAAAGATCGTTTCTAAAAATTTGAAAATTATTTCCGTAAAGTCGGGTTACTTGGACCCTAAGGGGTTACTTGAGCCCATTACAGTAAAATGATAAAATCTAGGTTTGGTACTTATTAGTTGAAGACTTGCACGTAGTTCCTCGTTTCTCCTCTAGGTAGAAGCACTCTGCAGTCTCTAATGCTAGTACCAAACCCAGATTTTATCATTTTACTGTGGGCTCAAGTAACCTCCTTGTGGGTCCAAGTAACCCGACTTTACGGTACTGGGGAATACCTGCCTGAGGTTCTTCACTTCATACAAATGTTCATACTTTTAAACTTTTGTCCTTTCCAGCCTTACAGACGGATTTCGAAGGTTAATGTAATGCTACTTTCCCCTCTAATGAAAATAATGGTTATAAAACTGTCTAAAACTAGAAAACAAATGAGGGGGAGGTATGCTATCCATTACTAGTTGCAGACTGACGTAGAAATAGCCATCTGGTCCCGTACGTAACGTTCATGTATTTCATTAAAATGAGTGATTAAAAAAAAATGATCGAAATATTGTTGGTTGAAAAATCACAAACTGGTGTGGAACTTCTTAGAAATTGTTCGGAAACATTTTATTCATTAAATTTTAAAATTACTATGATTTACTGAAATATATGAGCATCAAGTGCAGGACAAAATGACGGCGTGTTCATGGAATGTTCGACGGTTTGGTACATTGAAAATGCGTCATATTAAATGAGATATTCTTTTAACCGATATTCTAATAAGCGGCTCAACTGTGTATAAAATATATTACTTTTTCATACCATACATACACTGTAAAAATGAATGTTGTTTTTACAGTATAATACAGCTAATTTTATAGTAATAAACTGTAAAAATTGCTAATTTTACAGTAATAAATTGTAAAATTGCGAACTTTACAGTAATAAACTGTAAAATTGCTAATTTTACAGTAATAAACTGTAAAACTGCTAATTTAACAGTTTATTACCGTGCGTTTTACAGCTTTAAACCGGGACCCCTGCTGCCAGTATTATACTATTGCTTTTACAGTATAATACGGCTAAATTTTACGGCAATAAACTGTAAAATTTCTTACTTCACAGTAAGAAACTGGCTGCCAGAATTATACTGCAAAACCAACAGTTCGTTTTTTTGTAGTGTAATAATGGATAACTAGACTCTTATAACCCACATACCATATGGAAATATTTCCTTTCACAACAAAACTCGCTGCAGCTAAGAAAGCACCATTTCAATTATTCTCGCATGCAAACGAAAGATTTAGCGCTATGTATGTATGTATGTATGTATAACCTTCCATTTCACCCAAGTATAACTCCACGTTGACTTACCATCACCCACTCCTAGTTTCCGGACCGGCATTCCGGAAATTACATTTGGAATCGACCGCGCTTTTTTGATATGCATACTACGAAGGGGAAATGGCATGTGTGCTTATAGGTAGACATTTGTGAGGGTGAATTTGTTACGTAAATGATTTCTCGGCCTTCGACAAAGCTAATTATTATTTTGGTTTTGGTATAGACAGCGAAATTTTCTTTGTCAAGTTGAGTTTTGAGTTATTTGTTTCCGGAAAAAGGACATGGTTTCTTATTCTTCTAATTTCTTTTTGTTCAAAACGAAACTGCCGCGGCAATCTGCTGGTTCTCTCCCACCAACCTTTATTATTATTATTATTATTATTATTATTATTATTATTTTGAGTCGAGAGAGAGGGATGGTTGAAGCTTTGTTCTATCATTTTTCAGCAACGGAAAAAGCATTTTTTATTAATTTTATTAGTAGACAAATATTAAGGAAAGAAACGCGTGATTATAACAGATACAGGAGAAAATGAAGCATCAAAGGAAAAGGAACCTAGAACCCCATTAGAAACATTAAAAAAAAAAACATAACATCAAAATTACAATATTGCCTTTAAGTTAGCTGAATAATTCAAAATTTCTGGATACGGAATTGTTTTGGGAAGTCACAATGACCTCCCGAGACTTCCATCAATTCGAATAGGGGGGGACACGCAATTTCTTAAGTTCGCCACCGGCGATGGACCTCATAGGTACGCTACTAAATAAATAATAACTTCTAAAATGAAATTCCAAGCAACTTTGTTAAAAAATGCATTAGCAAAGTGTATATAAGTAACAAGAATTCCACCCCCCCCCCCCCCGTTTTTTTTAGAAAACTTGCCGAAAGCAACGCTGAAATTATAGAAGAGAGCATCAGCAACTGTTACTCTACTTCCAGAGCTAATGCATTTACTGGCAATCCCAAGACAGGCAAGCGAAGTCCATCTTTTTAATTAATTTCTTTTTAAGCCGATTCCATTTAGTGTTCAGTAATTTAACATGGTATATACTCATGCTTTTAAATTTAATTTGCTCTTTGATGCTACTACTAAGCCTCGTGAAATCCTGAATCCAGCTTATTGAAGACACAAGACGAGCAACGTAGTAATCGAAAGTAATTAATTTAAAATAAGAGCTTGGGTTTGAAAATATCACTTAGCTGCAATACTCCGAAAGTGAGTTAATCGTCAGAAGAAAAAAAGTGAAAGAGAATTTTTGAAATATTTAAAAACCAGAGGGAGATAAATTTATCTGCTAATGCATCCTTCGGTTAAAGAAATATTCTGAGCTTTTCAGTTTTCTTATATTGAACTCCTAGATATGCATTTTTACTTACTTAATTTGTATTAAATTAGAGAAGTGCACGAATAATTAGTAATACGTCATACTTTAGCAGAATCATCGCCTAGTCTATTTTCTTTAGCGGTAGGTTTCTTAAGCTGAAGAAATGTCAATTAAGCTCGGGATTTCTTAGTTACCGATGTTCAAATGTTTAGGGTAATTGAAGGTGTCATGGAAAAATCTTAGCGCTAGAAAGACGCAGGGGCATGCGTAGCCTCTCACATAGTGTGTTGTTGAATA
The DNA here is from genome assembly GCA_038373865.1 of Uloborus plumipes. NCBI lineage: Eukaryota > Metazoa > Arthropoda > Arachnida > Araneae > Uloboridae > Uloborus > Uloborus plumipes. The sequence goes on along the minus strand of JAXGGA010001214.1, from coordinate 125,293 downwards.
AATCGAAAAATAACTTACTGAATGTAATATAATCTGACGTTTCATAATATGACTCTCTTTTACTTATGAAATCATTTAGTAATGGGCTTCTTAGAAGTGCAAATACTGAACCTTATATCTAGAAAGAAGGGACGGGTGGGTATTTTAGAGCTAAAGTAGTGAAAAATTATGTTCCCCTACTTACCTGTATCATTAAAAAGTACTTTTCACTCCAGTTTCATCATTATTTTATTATATTTGTAGTTGAATGGAGTTCCAAATGCGAAATTTTGCCAGCTGTCCATTAGCCAGATTGCATAGGAAACTCTACAAAAGAGAAACTCACACTTTACGTTTTTGCGTGTAGAGATAATATTATTATGGATTCCGTTTCTATTTAGTCACTAGAGAAGATATTTGTAGCATGTGGACTCAATCGAGAAGAAATTTATTAAGAATTCATTCAGAAATTAGACAGGAGCTAGTCTTCCGTCTTTTTAGGTATATGGCAATATCAGTTTTTCTAATGTTAGTGTGCATCAAGCGGTCTACGTTTAGGCTGTTTAATTTGCTCTTGCTTAACGATTTATAGTTAAGCTACTAAATAGAATCTCAGATGTCCAAGAATAAAACTATTAAGGTAATTTTTATTTAAAAATCGTTTTTAATGCTGGAAATAAAGCTCAATATGTTTTAGTTACCGATGTTCAAATGTTTCGGGTAATCGGAGGTGCAATGGGAATTTTTTTTTTTCTCAGTGTGCATCAAGCAGTCTATGTGTACTCTGTTTCATTTAATCTTGCTTAACGATTTATAGTTAAGCTACTAAGTATAATGTCGGATTTGAAAAAGAGTCCACGAATAAAACTATTAAGGCGATTTTTATTTAAAAATTATTACATACTATATACATGATTCATTTCACAGGAAATCAAGCTCAGGATTTTAAAGTTACTAATGTGAAAATGTTTAAATCAATTGAAGGTGTAGTGGGGAAAAGTTTTTTTTAATGTGTGCGTGCATCAAGAAGTGTCTTCGCGTACTCTCTTTCATTTACGTTCGCGACAATTTATAGTTAAGCTTTTAAATACAATGTCGGATGTCAAACAAAAAAATAAATGTATAAATCCAGGAATAAAGCAATTGGGCAGTTTTATTTAATCCATTTATGCGCAGTGTCCTGAAAACGGGACGCTTGTTAGTTACTGCAAGGTCATTCCATAGAAATGTAAACCTCACCCGAAGAAAAAAAATACTGAAGTGAAAAAAGTATCAAAAAAAAAAAAAAAATAAATAAAATAAATAAATAAATAGAAATCATACAGCATAAGGAGGTTAAAAAAATTGAAAAAGTATTGTAATTATCACTGCGATTAGCCATAATAAATAGTTTGTAGTGTGTTTACTGCTTGTTATTCGATGGTTACGTTAGTCACATTACGTTAGTCACACTCCATCTTGAGTAAAAGTGACACTTAAGACAAAAAAAAATTAAGATTTAATAAATGCTTTTTATGTTTTTAAAAGCCAATTTTACACATTTTTCAAATATATCATTCAAATTTTAATACTTGCTTAACTTTGAGAACTTTTTGCCTCACAACACGAGCATTAATTTTCAGGGTTGCAAAATTGTTACGTTAGTCACACTGCTATTTTGATTGAAAAAATATCTACTGTCAGTAATTTTGTTTTAAATTCTTAGCAGAATTGATACATAGATACCATGTACATTGTAAATCCACCAGCATAACTAAAAAATATTTTTTATCCTTTGAAGTTATAAGTAAAATGAGTTACGAAGTCAGCTCTGAATGTTACGTTAGTTACCACGGAATGACTCTGCATACAAAAGCCTGTAATGGGTACATCCTTTTACTAAAGCTGTTTTTCACAAGTTAAATAGTCCTTCTTCTTGAGAAAACCAGTTGGAGCCACTATTTGGACATCAGAGTTTATTTATTGACAGCTATTTTCAGACAAATCAGTCAAGTAACGATCCAGCATGGGTAACCACTAGGGCTGCGACATCGATGTCGATGTTTTGGAAACATCGATGTTTTTGCTAAAACATCGATGTTTTTACCATCGATGTTTGAGGGTCGATGTTTTCCCAACATCGATGTTTCGGGTTCGATGTTTTTTTCGATGTCGATGTTTTATAATCCAGCAAAAAAAGTTTGATAAAAATATGCGATATGCAGACGTGTTAAGAAGTTTTCATCCTTAATCAGAAGTTTCAGAATTAATCTCATTAGAAAACATTTTTTATGATTATTATCGATGTTTTGCTCTCGATGTTTCCAAAACATTTCCAATTTGCTTTCGCCATTTTTTTTTAATTTTATTTATTTCATTATTATTCTTTATGTGAATGTTTTATATTTTAGCAAAAAAAAAAAAAAATATCAAAATATGCGGCTAAAAGTTATATCGTTAATCAGCCATTGCACTATCAATCTTGTTCGAAGACATTTTTGATAGTTACCTTCGATGTTTTAAGGTCGATGTCTTTTAATGGTCACTGTTTCGCGTTCGATGTTTTTCTTTCCTTCGATGTGTGTTTTGGACTTCAGCAAAAAGCAATAAAAATATGCAACAAAAAATATTCATCTTTACAATTGCAATATCTATCGTATTGAAATAGTTTTTTTTTTAATTACTACCGATGATTTACGGTCAACGATTTTAAAACATCGTTGTTTTTCTTTTGCTTTAGAAATGTTTTTCGATAACTGTGTTTTACATTTCAACAAAAAAGTTTCATAAAAATATACGATAAATAAAAGTTATACACTTAATCAACAGTTGCAGTATCTATCTCACTAAAAAAGTTTTCTATAATTGACGTCGATATCATAAGGTTGATGTTTTTCAGGAGACAAAAGATAAATCTAATTGAGTGATATAAAGAGGCGCAATGTATTGGGGAGTTACTATATTACTGTACATTTAAATGTTTTAGCAGTTTTCATAAAAAAAGATCGATGTTTTGAAACATCGATATTTTTTGGTCGATGTATCAACACCATCGATGTCTTAATTTCGATACATCGATGTCTTGAAACATCGATATTTTGCCTTTGATGTCGCACCCCTAGTAACCACAGAAAGCATTTTTTTTTTCGCAAACTTATTTTTCATAAATAAAACTATTTTTAAATTATTTGCTTAAAATGGATCATATAGATGCCTTCTGTAATGTTACTTTGCAAAAATAAAGTCAAATAAGGTCGTATTTTGTTCACATATCTGCAAAATATCCCATAAACAGAAGTTAAATAACTTAATAAATATGGTAATGGCGAAATATTTTAAGCCTAAAATGTATGTAAACCATTCCAAGTAAGAGTTTTAAGCAGATAAAATTGAAAAAAGTTGTTAGAAAAAACTTGGGCATAAATGGGTTAAAAATTGTTACACACAATGTGTGCATCGTTAATTTTGCTGGAAATAAAGCTTAGGATTGTTTTAGTTACCGGTATTCAAATGCTTAGGGTAATTAATTGAAGGTGTAGTGGGTAAAATTTTTGCTTAGTGAGCATCAATCATTCTACATGCAGGCTGTTTCATTTAGTCTTGCTCAAAGATTTATAATTTAACCAATTCATGAAAATGACGTGTGTTAAAAGTAATTCCGATGTTGTCCGTATTTTGCATATAGTTCTGCCTGAGCCCTGCCTTAAGAGCAGTAACTTACTGCTTATTATAGTTTACATGGTTTTATCATAGCTTTTTTTTACCTTTAAAACTGCGAATGCAATTGCAAAGATTTTTTCATTGTAAGTAAATAATCATTAATATCATCATTAATAATTCACATGGAAATGTGGACATCTATGCCAAATAACATCATAACTTGAAATGTTTTACATCCAATGTTACTCTAAGGGAATTACTATATTTTTATTCGAAGAAAATGTCGTAAGAAGGATGAGAAATTATTCCACGGAGAGCACTGCTAAGATGAACACTTCATCCATCACTAAAATATTCAAAGCATTTACTTAGAGGGTTTTATTTAAAAGACTTTTCTAAAAAAAGGTACATTTGTTTGATGTACTAACTGCTGACAAAAAGAAGAAAATTTAAGTCACTTTTCATAAAATCTCTCAATCTAGTGAACTAATGTGAAAAAAAGTGTATTTTTTATGCTTTCGACACGTTCTAAATAATAAACTTAGAAAATAAATAAATAAAGGAGTTTCAGAATTGAATATAGTACAATGGATACCCCGAAATAGCTAAGCAGTACGTTAAGCAGATTAAAAGATATACAGAAAGGTAATATACATCTATATGTATATAGAAAAGTTAATAGTAAGGTGGACATGAATAGCTGTGTTGATTGTTGAGTGAGTGAATGTTTAGTAGAAAAATTAAACAAGTTGAATTCTTTAATAAAGTGTATTACACTGTACATTTAACTGTAAAGAAAGCTGTTGTTTTTACAATATAATACAGCCAATTTTACAGTAATAAACTAAAATTGCTAGTTTTACAGTAGTAAACTGTAAAATTGCTAGTTTACTGTAATAAACTGTAAAATTGTTAATTTTCCAGTTTATTACAGTGGATTTTGCAATTTTAAATTGGAACCTCTGCTGTCAGTATTATACTGTTATTTTGACAGTATAATACAGATAATTGTATGGTAATAAACTGTAAAATTGTTAATTTTACACTAATAAAGGTAAAATAGCTAGTTTTAAAGTTTATTACTGTGCTTTTAGTTTTAAACTGGAACCTATGCTGCCAGTGTTATATGGTAAAAGAAACACTTTATTTTTCACAGTGTATTTACAAAAAAGGATAACGGTAAATGAATAGAAACCTGCTTGTTGAAGCTATGAATGCTATCGGCGCTTGCCGAAATTAGAATGAACGAGTGTCCACTAACTGAAGGTTATTTTGAATGTCCTACACAGTTCATTTTCGTTGAATGTCTTTTATAATTCACGTCACATGCGCCGCCCTCTGCTGGTGGAGCATTTACATATTGGTGCAGACAAACTATACTTGTTCCTATTGAAACAGATGCATATGGATAGTTTGTCCTTGAGTAGGTGGGTCAGTAAGAGACTAGATATAACAAAATATAAACAACTTGATAGTCAGTTAGGTAAGATAAGAGCATAACTGACATGTAAATAGTGCACCCGGTAGCAGAAATATCGTGACACTGGTTGGACATCAGCCTTTTTTAAATAGACTGATCGTCAAAGCTTAACATGTAGCTTTGTACTACTAAGCTACAATACTTGTAGCTTAGTAGTACAAAAGTTTATGCAAAAGTTTAGACAAAATGCAAATATATGAATAAAAAGAAAACTATTCAACGAAATGCTTTCAAATTTCTACTGCAAGTACACAATATGGTCCCAAATACGTGTCTGGAGTTCTTAAAAATATAACTGAACAAAATTTTGGACATTATAAAATATTTTTTTTTTCATTGTTGCAAAAGTTTAGACAATAGTCAGATTTTATGCAAATATCCCTTGAAATGTGATTGATGGAGGAAAGGCGGGACTTAAGTATTCAATTATAAAGTGCAGAGATTGCTGAATAAATAATCAAAATATCAAAAGCTCTGTAGTTCTCGTGTAAAGAAGATGAGAAAGTTTGGAAGCCAAAATTTGAAAATTAACCTACTTTATTAATTTTTTGTCTTTTAAATCGGCTCTAGTATGGTAGTACGTTGTTTTTTATTTTGAGGAGAGCAAATTCAGACATGCGTATCGATCAGAAGACCAAGAAAAATTATAGTTCTTGGAGATGAAGGAATTGAAAAAACGGCTCAAACTGACGATTTGCCCCTTAATCCTACAAAACTTCAACTGAAGTCAAAAACAGCACGTGACAGCAAAAGTAGATGAACAACTGAATCGGAATGCATAAAAAACAAAGAATTGTGCTTGAGCCTTTTCGCACAGAGTGTCCCAAATAAGCCAGATTTTAATGGTAAAAGCAGCACAGCATATGATCATTGGATGCTCTTCGGCCGAGAGCTTCGGCTACCTTGTGATCTCGTCTTCGGTCTCCCTCCAGATGCGCCTTCATCGCCTGAGGAGTACGTCCAGGATCTCCAGGCCCGGTTGGAAGACGTTCATCACTTCGCACGGGAGCGAATCAACATCGCGACGGAGAAGATGAAGACCCGATACGACACAAGGTCCACTGGCCATGACTTTCAAGAAGGTGACAAGGTGTGGCTATGGAATCCCATCCGACGTAAAGGTCTGTCACCCAAATTGCAGTCGCATTGGGATGGACCCTACACAGTCCTTCACCGGCTGAACGACGTCGTAGTGAGGATCCAGAAGTCATCACATTCAAAACCTAGGGTTGTACATTATGATCGGCTAGCCCCATACTATGGCCATAGTTCGTAAAGTAAATCTAAAGCTACCATGGTAATTTGTTTGTAAATTTTGTAAATAACTTTTGCCTTTAATTGTTTGTAATATTTCTCTATCAATGTTATTATTTCTTTCATGTTCTCATTGTTATTGTTTATCATGTTTATGATTGGTCATCATGTAATGTGTGTATCTGTAAGTTTTCCCTTGCTTCCTTTCTGGGGATTGTACTGCCCGGGACGTGCAGTCCTTGGGAAGGGGGCAATGTTACAAATCTTGTAAATAGTTGTTGTTTTTCCTGCCTTGCATCATTTTCATTAGTTTTGGTTTTATCTGACGTCATGTTGCAAAAGTATCTGAAGATATCACTTTTATCACTTGTATACCGGCCCCGTAACACTTTGTAGTTTTTACACTTGCCCTAACTTTAATAAGCGTGAAGACATTTTCGCTCGGAGTGGTGTTTTTCTTTTTATTTCTAGCGTTTTCTTGAATGAATTGTTTAAAGTTATGAATGATTTGGAATATTCCAGATATTACTAGAAAGTTGTCGGGAATTCTTTCCGTGTATAAATAGCTGGCCTTGAACACAAGTCAGTCAGTTGTTTTCAGATTTGATTCTGGTGACTCGTTTTCGTTCGCTTGGCGAATGGTTGTTTTGCTTTTGTAATTGCTTAATTACTGTTCACGTTTGATACGTGGTGCTGAGTTACTGTTGAGAGTACAGTGTACTGTTTTGCTACCTAATTGCTGGATGTTTAGCAATTGTTTCCTGCTCATATTGTAAATGAAACCACCTGCCCCCCCCCCCCCACTCTCATTGGAAGTGCTTCTCAAAGCTCTCAACCTTTGTTTGGAGGAATAAAGAATTTAGAAATGTTACTCAAATAAAATACCCCTTTCTCTTATTTTTACTATAATATTTATTAAGCGGAATATGGAATAATACATGGAGTGATTAGAAAAGCTACCGGGAAATTTGTTTCCTGTTATCATTATCCGCAACATTATATAATGAAACGAACCATCCAGGTATTATCGTATTAAAAGGGCAAAGAAAGCTCTTGGGGAATGAATAAATGATAAGGATTATGAAATTTTCTCGTATGTAACCAAAGTTGCGTGTGCATTTCAATTATTAATTACCATTTCCGCTGCTTGAAGTTATTTCATGTTTATGTTAAAGTTACGAAATGAATGCGTGTGTAGTAATTGATAACCCGTGTTGTCAAGTTAAAGAAACTGGAATTTGCGACTAAAACAACTGCTTGCCATATATGTTATCATTTTAAAATTTGCTTCATTTCGTTAAGTGAATAGATGTCCGCGTTGTTAACTCGATTTCCGAATGTTCATTAACCGTTTGTTTGTCTGGATTGCGATAAGGACTATTATAAGAATCCGTAACGTGGGATTGAGTTTATTTTAAGTGACATGGAAAGACCAGGGAGAGCTCCATTAAGTAAGTCCGCCAAAAGATAGTAAAACATAGCAATTTATCTGTGATACAACACATAGAAATCCGCATTTAATTTTTCCAAAATATTATGCCAGAAAAGAGTTGTTTGTTTCAAATGGGGCTGCGTTTTAGACTATCCTTGTCCGTTCTCAGATCTAGGTGCACTTCACCCAAGGACACGGAATCCCTCTCTGTTTAATGTGGCACACCTCACACTGGCGAAATTTTCATTGCGCACGTAAAATTTTGAACACCCGGTTTTCCCACCAGATGGAGGCACCTGGCTCTATTCGATGCGAAACTGCACTAGGAATTTAATTTTTCCAAGAGATACTCTATAAGACAAACAAGTACTCGAGGGATCTTTTACGTGCCGCATAATCATACGACATGACGCTGTTGATTTTCTGCACCTTGAAAATCCACCAACTGATCTCGCGAATTTGGGCGTGAGAGGCCAGCGTCTTAACCACTACACTGCCGTGGGCAGGTAAACGGCAGTATCTGTAAAAATTAGTTTTCGAGATATTTTGAAGATAACGCGGTTTTTGGATTTCACACACAAACAATCTATGAAACAGTTGAACTGCGAACATAGTGCCGATACTATATGTTTTATACCGATTTAGGTTTTTTTGGGTAATCGATTGAATTTTGATTTTGCAAGCGCAGAGAGAGGTAAAGCAGATACTACCGTTTACCTGCCTTTTTCAGTCTAATTGTCATGCGGAATTGACTGGCAATCGGCAGTAACTGCACAGTATGCTACTAAATGTCCAGTATTTACATATTCGACAACATGCGGAGTAGATATGTTATTACGAAATATATTATTGCATTGTGAATGATATGTTTTATTTAAAAATATACATAAATACCGTGTATCCACTTGATATAGATTTAATATAAACGAACGCGAAATATAATTAAAAAATATAATGAAACTGTATTGTATTATGCAAAATATGAAGCAAAACTTGATGATTCTTCAGCCATTTTTACTTCCTTTTACTTAGTAAAGGAAGTATTGTGATCACAAAGAAAATTTCACTCAAAATTCGGTCTAAATTTTGATTTTGCTCACCCCCGAATGAATGTTGAGTAGTTTTTTCGACCTATCAGCACGTGCATATGTACCTACTAACATATAAACAGCCGAAATATCCTTTTCGACCATGCCCCAGTTAATTACGACGAGTTTTCTCGTGACGTCTGTATGTACGTATGTATGTGCGTATGTATGTGCGTATGTATGTATGTCGCATAACTCAAAAACTATATGCCGTAGAAGCTTCTAGTTTGGTATGTAGGCTCTGAGGGTGGTCTAGTTGTGCACCTCCCCTTGTGGTTGCATTCGAATGTTCCCAAGGGGGTCTTTTACCCCTTTGTGGGGTAAATCAATGTTAATTTCAATGCAGATTGAGTGATATGATTTGATGCAACCACTTGGCGATATATCGCCAAACTTTTGGTCGCCAAGTGTTTGCCGCCAAGTTGGCGACAAATTTGGCGAAAAAATGATTTTTTTTTAAATTTGGATTCAATTTGGCGCTATTGGGCACATTTTGCGAAAAATTCACTGAATCATGTTAAAATCGGCGATATTTAGAAAATAAATCATTGTAAAACATTATTTTGCATTGATTCGTGACAAACTGGGGGTGTAAATGTTTGAATTGTTATCTTGCTCACTCTAATGCACTATTTTAACACTTGAGGCATTTATTATGGAATTTAAACGTAAAAGGAAGTAGTGTGGCGTTCACACCAGATGTTTTAAAATTACTACAAATCAGTTAATGCTTTGTACTTTGCATCAAAACAAGAAATCACTTTGAGAAAAAGAGCGCTTGAAATGCTTGTTGTGCTGACGATTTTTTTCATAGTACTATTAAAAATGCAACAGCTAGAGATTAAACTGCAAAAACTATCGTCTGTTAGTATGAAAGCAACTGTAATTAAAAGAAAACAAAACAATGTAAATAAAATCATTTCATTGCTGCATTTTTGTTTGTCGTCTGCCAAGTTTGGCTTGTGTATCTTTGAAATCGTGAAAAATATTGTCTGCTAGTGGAGAGAAACTTTATTTGAAAGAAAAAAATCTGGTATGGACCCCACACTACTTCCTTTTACGTGTAAATTTCTTAGTAGATGCCTTAAGTGTTAAAATAGTGCTTGGAATGAGCAAGATAACAATTCAAACATTTACGCCCCTAATGTGCCACGAAACAATGCAAAAAATGATTTACAACGATTCATTTTCTAAATATCGCCGATTTTAGCATCATTCAGTGGATTTTTCGCAAAATACCGCCAATAGCGCTAAATTGAACCCAAACTCATAAAATAATTTTTTTCGCCAAATTTGTCGCCAATTTGGCGATATGTCACCAAGTTGGCGACAAGCACTTGGCGACCAAAAGCTTGGCGATATATCGCCAAGTGGTAACGCCAATTTATATCACTTAAGTCTGCATTGATATTAACACTGATTCACCCCAAAAAGGAATAAAACACCCCCTTGGGAACATTCAAGTGCAACCAATGACCTCCGCGACCTCCTATTAGGGCACCCCTACTTTCGCTCAGGTTAGTTACAAATGAAAGCGGTTTTTGCGACTTGATGCAAGTTTTGCACAGCGATTCACATTATGTTCATCCTGCAGACATGCAGGTACTGCCGTTTACCTGCCCAAAGTAACGAAAAATGCAGTTACTGCTAATTACCATTGGTTAAAAAACAGTTTTTTTCATCGGAAACCAAAAAAAGATGCTTGTACCATAAAACTAATGTAACATAGATTTCAAAAATGCAAAAAAATTGAAATCGAAAAATTTGCAGTTACTGCCCTTTACCTGCCCACGGCAGTACACCACTCTATCGGCATTGTTTTATCAGCACTCCAATTCCAGCTGCATGAAATTCTTTTGGTAGCAGTCTCATTCACAGTAGGACATCATGTTGAAAGTCATTGTCAACCGCCAATTGTTTGCTTCCAAGATGCTGTTTCAGTGAACCTATCAAATTGAAATCGTTTGGGGGTCCAATCATCATTCTTTGGAAACATATGCTGCTATTTTGAATAATGCCACAATCATTTGTGACTTACTTAAAGACTTACCCTTGCAAAAAAACACAATTCCAAAAATTTCCAGGAAGTTTTACATTGCTTTTAGTGTTTAGAAGAAAGCAAGGCATATAGTGTAAAACAGAAGAAAATCAGTCGACCTAATACATTTAAACAGCTTTATATATCTAAAAAATATACGACCCTTAAATGTCTCAGATTTTTTAAGTGTAAGTGCATGCGATGTCTGCAACAGGTACTAAGATTAAATTTAAAATTAAAAAACAAATCCCGACCCTGATTGCTAACCTCATATTTAAACATTCACAAGAGCTTCAATGATCCGAAAGCATTTTAAATTTAAATATATTTAATTGTTTTCGAGAGGACAGGGTAAACACGGAAAAGGAAAGCTAAACCTTAGTAGTAAAATTTGCTAGTCGCAAAAGCAGAATAAAGAGGGAAAGTTGAAAATCCGTTAAAAATAATTACACTAAATCAATTACAAGTATTTTAATTGTTAACAAATAGAAACTGTCAACATATAAACATTTAAAGTCATTGAGTTTTCTTTTCTTGTTGGACAACAATGACATCGGTTTCCAATCGCGTAAATAAAGGCTTAGCTGCATTTCCTAAACACTTTATAATTCGAGTTTTATACAACATGGAAGTTACAAACATATTCTATCAGACGCAGAAATATTTTCTCCTTCTTTTGATACTATTGTTCCTAGTTTTTAAGTATGTTTTCACTTCAAAAATTGTGAAAAACGTTTTGATGGTTTTAATTAATACCTTCATCAAGTTATGTCACCTGAAAACGTGATCTAGCTAAGCACACGCTGGATTAACTCTCCCTTAAAAAAAATCAAAATCGATCCATCCATTCAGGCCCTAGAGTGCCACAGACAGATACACAGACACGTCAAACTTATAATCCCCTTTCTTGTTGCGTCGGGAGTTAAAAATAACTGCTCATTTATTGGGCTGCTACCTCAAACACTAGAAATCTGAAGTTTTCTGCATGTCGTCGAAACCTCTCCAAATCAAAATCTATAGTCACTCAATAATTGAAATATAAAATGTTCTAAGTTTGAAATTGAAAAAAATATTGAATCAAAATTGTTTTAGTTTGAAGTTTGTTCATTTGAAAATCAAAGACATTTTCTGTAAACTCCTGAAAAAAAAAAAGAAATTAAAATACATTTCTCTACTATTGTTACAGCAAACGTTTTACTGTTTCTAGCATTATTTAGTTGAAAGAAAATCGGTGTTTTAAGAGTGAAAACTAAAACTCATCAGCTTCGTGATTTTAAATTAGCTGTCTTTACTGTATATACACAGCAAAATGTTCTAAGAAAACATATTTTACCTGCATTCTTTTAGTAGAAGTTTAGTTATTTACTGTAAATTGCATATCATAGCACGGTTTAACGATTAGCAAATAAAAAGTTTCTATGTTTTATAAAATGATCTTCCGTTTATATTCAAACAAAAAAATTCTGCAACAATTTGAACTATCGTCTTTTAAATTTTTTTTTAGGCATTAAGTTTCAAAACATCCCAGCTACAGAACAACTAAATTTGTCATGTTCTCGCTGCGGTTCACCAAAAGAACAGCGAATTCTTTCCTAAATTTCTTTTGTCAACTAACTTGGTTAAGTAGAAAACATTTTATAACACATTGCTGCAAACAATCGTTATCGGAAAAGTCATTATTAGAGTCAGACGTTTTCCCTGGAAGTAATTTACGATAGAATTCACTCAAACAAATGATAGTTGAAAATAAGATCAACAAAAGTGTTGGCATTATGTTCTTTTCTAGACAATTGCTTTGAAAAGTTTGGTGAAAGTAAAGAAATTAGTGTCAAAATCGATCAAGACGTTTTTTTTTTCTTTTTTGCCCCTTGAAGTTTTGAAGCTTAAATACTTAGCTTTAAATGGAGTTCCAAGTTGCTACAGTTGTTAATGGTCATGGTTTTTGACTATGTTCATTTTGGACGTTTAAAAAGTTTAAATTTGAGGAAAATTGCTAACATGATTTGTATTTTTTAATCTCCTATTACTATAATTAAGTGAAAGTGATATTTTTGAGCTTTGCTGCTTTTTGGTATTTATTAAAATCTAAAAGAAACTTAGAAAGATATTGATATTTTTAAAGAATACTAGAAAACTATAAATAATGATTATTTATTTCGAATTTAATAGTTAAGTAGCTGTCTTATACTCATATTCTTTTTTTTCTGGTATAAAAGAAAATGTAGATTTACATTAAAGTTTTTCAAACTGTTACATGATACATGATAAATCTAAGGGCCAATCAGATTTTTCGCCTTACTACCAGTTTTCATGAAAGTATAACGTCGCCATTCTATTATTGTAAAAGTCCTCTCCCCCCACAACGCACACACATATTGTGATTTTTCTAAAATGCACAATTTCATTTCTGTCCTAGAAAAACTTAAATTTGAACTCAAAAAATGCGATGGCATCCACTATTTAAATCAAGATTTCTTTTGGAGGGGAGGAGGGGGGGGGGGGCAAAAGTATAAAGAGTACGAAAAATGCCATTGTATTTATAGCCCATTAGGCTTTGTAATGTAAACAATTCATGAAATTATTTGAAAATGGCAACCCAAAAACGGATGCTAATAGATTGCACTAAAATTCTGTAATTGTATTTCTTTGAAAAACAGCTAAAATGAGTTAAAACCCTGTGATAAAGTCGTTACTCATGATATGTTCATATAAATCAGCTTAGTATTCTATTTTTTGAGCAAATTTTGGTTCAAAATTAGCAATTTTGATGTTGCTTTTGTGAATGTGTTAATTATATATTTTTGTGATGGTGCTGATTTTATTACTTTATTCTTGTGACCGATTAAGTACCGATTTTAAAGTATAATTTTCGTGAAGCTACAAAAAAACCGGTAGTAAAATCAGTCTGTATTGGGCCCTGAAATGTGTTACTTTGTTTGAAGCAAAATTAGTTTCAAAGTGTTTACATATTTTACAGGTCTACTACAACAGAGGTCCAATTTCATTTTGATGTATAATTTTATGAATTTATTTTTCGCTCTTTCTTTCATTCTTTGTTGCATTATTCTTTTTTTAAAAGCAAATATTTCAGCTTTTTGAAACTTTTTGTGGGTAGATTATTTTGTACTTTTCCATTGCACAAACTGTACCACCGAAAATTAATGATTACAAATCATTTCTATTTCGGTATCTTCCCCATACTAGGAGGAAGATGCCGTCATGTAAATTGCCGAAGGAGGATGATGTCGTAAGCGATGCATGAAACCAGCTGCTGCATACAACGTATTTCATAGAATTATATTTTTACATACAGTTCGGTTAGTACGGTACGGTACAGTTCTCTATGTTTCGAGCAGGCGTCGAAAAGCTACAGTATCTTCACTAAACGAAATGCGGTGGCATCCAAAGGCATTCAACACTATTTCGGGTACTCATCAGAGCGACAAAAATGAAAAAGCAATATAAAAAACCCTTTAAGCCTGCGGTAAATCAAAACCAAGTTATGTATACTCTCAATGTGCATGCTATTTCATTCTAACCGATTGGCTAGCTGTTTTTGTTGTGAAACACATGATACGGCATCTTCCCCAATATGGCGTCTTCCTTCGATTTATAACTTAACCAAAAACACACACAATAATGAAGATGAAAGCTCTTGTGGGGCAGTTTGGTCATTAAATGAACACATCCTTTTAAATGAACAGTTTGTAATGTGTTAAAAAAACAAAGCAACAAACGTATTTTCTCAGATGAAGTGGGATAAGAAACTTTTTTCTTTTCAACTCCAAAAAGAAATTCAGGGAAAATGTTGTGTTTGTATTCTGTCTATGAGTGTTTATTAACTAGATTTCGCAGTATTTTTTTTAAACTGCTTAACCCATTGATGCCCAAGTTTTTTTAACATTTTTTTTTCAATTTTTATCTGCTTAAAACTCGTACTTGAAATGGTTTACTATATTTTCTATCTTATAAGTGTGTGTTAAGCAAATAGTTAAAGTTTTTTTTTAAATATTGTCTATTTAATTTTTTGTGCTACAATCAAAACGTGTAACTTAAGTTACCAACATATGCAGGTAATGAAAGTTACCCAAGTAGAACTTAAATAATTGTATTTATAAAGAAAGTAAATTGTGAAATAAACCTATGTGGTAAGTAGAAGTAATTTATTCAAGAATTCTTTTGAATTTGTACTGTATTTACTTAATTTAAATTAATTATGTTTCTTAAAATGTATCTATTTGTTAATAAGATTACAATACACCTCTATTATAAATTATATGTTTCTTTTTGGCTTTTGAGATATTAATTCTCGCTAAAAAATATCACTGCATTCAGAATATTTAGGAGTAATGTACTATAAATTATTCAAAAATGACTTCTGTTATGATTTAAAGTTATCAAATATGTTTTAGAAGTAACAAATACAAAAATATTTTATCTCTTACAGGTGAAATACATTTTATTCTGCATTAAAATGCCACTAAACTCTGCAGAAAAGATGCGCTGTAGAAGGGGTATGAGAAAAGTCATGTGTATATTACAGATTTTTAAATATAAGTCCCTCTTTATGGTATTGAAATATGTTAGAAAAAGCAAAATTTATCAAAAATACTTTCTGAAGATCCGCACATTGACAATGACCATTTAAGAACTAGAAATTAACAAACTACGGGGTTTCGTTTAGTTAAGTATTTTAAGGAACAAGAAGAAAAAACAGAGATAAAAGCTGGTGAATGGTGTGTGGTAAAGTACGAAAATACATTGTATCCTTGAGTTGTGACGATTATTGAAGAAAACGAGTTTAAAATATAAGTAATGGCTGCTGTTGGAACCAATTAGAAATGGCCAGTAACGACAGATGAAATTTATAATAAGAAAGAAAGAATGATTTGAAAAATTGAATTACCTGAACTTGTTAATAGCAGCAGCCAGTATAGATTTAAGTCTTATGTTATGTAATATTTTTGATTTTTCATTGAGTTTGATATTAAATTTCTGTAAATTTAATTCATAATTGTTAATTTTCAATGTTTCGATCTAAACTAAGCTGTAATTTTCATTCATTAATTTTTGTAATAAAGATATGCTTGTAAGTAAATTTTGTAACGTAAGTTATTGTAACATAAGTTACCCAGTTAAAAATTCCCATAATTTTCAATTTTTGAAATAAATTTTTAAATTAATGAAAATATATTCCTAAGCATTATAAGGAACTCATAAATTATGCTTCAAACAATAAAACAGCTGTAATAGAGCAGAAATTTGCCTCAGAACCAATTTTCATATTATGTCATTCCCTTTTTGTGTAACGCAAGTTACTGCCTTATCTTTGACTGCTAGATTTTATAAAATTTAAATGCATCGAATATTTTTGCATTTTAATTTTGCTTTCAACTGTCATTTTCAAAAAATGCTTTCATACAAGATTTGTACGACAAAATTTGTCTGTACTGAGGTACTAAATGCATAATAGTTGGTCGAAATGTAACGTAAGTTACCGTGGAATTGCCCTACAGGTTTTTATATGCAGTAACTAACAAGCGTCCCGTTTTTAGGCTACTGGGCATAAATGGGTTAAACAAATTCAACCAGAACCATTAATGTTCTCATAGTTATTTCTTGATACTTACACATCGAATTTTTTCCATATCATAAACAAATTATAAATAAATAATAGTTTAATAGATTTCGAAAAATTAAATCGGGCTTTAGAGTTAATTCACTGGTTAGACTGTGTGCCCTATCTTATTAAGTTAATAATAATAAAAAAGACATATTTAGATACCAGTGTGAAAATATATTCAGTTTTTTTGTTATTATATGCTTTCAGCTCTGCTTTGGTTTTTCTAGACTGACCATCTAAAATTAAGTGCGAGATTGTAGTGCCTGAATGCAGAAACTTTTGCAAAAACTGCAGGCAAATAAGTTATTCGTCATTTATTTGCAATCTTGCCTCAGCTTTATTCACGGAGTTCCTAAAGGTTTTAAGAACCCATGAATATCTAAAATGTGGCAAGTTTTCTCTGAAAAGATTTTTGATTTCTTTCAAAGATTCTAGTTTGATTTCTGGGTGGTGAGAATGTGGGAAAGTTAATGGGAAGATTTCCAGCGTTTGGCCATAAATGATACTAGCAGTAATGAGACCCACTAACTGCCAATTATTTTCCATGAAAGTTTCTAATTTTTTTACTACATACTTTGCACAGATCTGTGTTAAAACTAACATTCATGAGATTATTGCAGGGCCGTTTTTAGGAGGTGTGGGTTTTAAGGGTTCAAATCCCCCCCCCTCCGAAATTTTAAGACTATTCCAAAAAAGTTTTTTAACTTTTTTGCTGAAAAAATTGTCACTATTTTAATTTTAACTTCCTTATTTATACTATTTGAATTCATTTGAAAAATGAAATTACCATCATTGAATAATTGTATACATGAATCTGCAGTATATATTTTCATTGTAGTTGTTGCAAACATCATTTTTTACAGAGCAATACACCTTTTTCCTCGGTTTCAATTTTGAATACGATATCAAAAACACCAAAATTCTTTAAAATTGAAAGTACAAACTTATATTTAACGCATGTTATGTGTTATAAAATAGAAATGTCAGAAGTATTAGTTCGAATGTTCGTATGCAGGGTGCCTACTCCTATTTTTGTTAATGCACTTTAAGTATCCATTGCAACGAAAAGCATCAGAATATAAATATGAAGTAAAATTTTAATGATCATAAAGATCTCAAGAAAAATGTGTTTGGTAAAACCCTCCCCGAAACAAACGTCCGGTTACGGGCCTGGATTATTGTATATATTTTTATGAGATTATAATGAAAAATATTTACTATTTGGAAACAGTACGACAAAAAGTTCTCAAATACAAATTACCAAAGATTTTGTTTTGTAATATATATTTGGTTTTATATCATTCAATTATTTTTTCATTAATTCAGAAAAAGGTAAAATAATGTTTCCTCAAACCCTAATCTTTGGAAAGTTAAAATGAAATATGAAAAGTATATCTTGCTTTTAGTGTCAATAGAAGTTTCATTTTCAGAAGTTTCACTGAATCGTTAAACAGCATTCTGATGAAAAGAGTATTTTTATTGTTAGCCATGGTAAAATTCTTCGAAAAGGCATGTAGTACTTTTCTAGAAATTAAATTTTCTCTTGCGCATTTCTTGATCAGAAAAAGTGAAACGAATGCGCATTTCTTGATCAGAAAAAGTGAAACGAAAATGTTATTAGTAATGTGACGGGAAGTAAAAATCGTGTGAACAAATGATATGTTCTTATGAAAAAAAAGAAAGAACAGAAATGCATTTGTGAAGATTGTTAGTATTATATATTCTAGACCAGGACTAGATTGTTTCCCAGAAATACTATTTTATTAAAGGATTCTGAAAGTTTGATTATAAAAAGAGAACATTTGACAGCGTTACGTAAAAATGAGTTTTTCAAATATCGTTTTGAGAAAATAAATGAAACAATCTTAGCATCGTCTTTTTTCTCAGCTTTATGAATAAATTCCAAATTACATTTCAAATGTTCCACGAGATTTATCCAATAATAACTCTCTAACATCCAGATATTTAAGCAGGCGCCATATGTTTCTTTTTAATATTTCAAAAGACATTTTATCATTCTGACAAGATTTACAAAGTATTGGCTCGTTGTTACATTTTAAAATATGGCATTCGAATCTATGTTTCATCGCGAGAAAAGGAAAGAATTAAAGTGAATAATGAAAACAAACGATAATAAATCTTGGAGCACATTTTTCAAAGAATATTCTCTGTTGCAAACTATATATTAAGTTAGAGCAGATTTTTTTTCTGAGGAACCAAGTTTTTCACGTGACTCGTTTAAAAAGTAGGTATATCAGATTTATCTGTTTTATATTACATTTTATTTCTTCGATAAAAATGTTTCATATTGAGTGCTTTTCAAGTCTGTTTGGAAGTTAGGTACCATTAATCAAAACTAGAGTATCGATAGCAGAAATATTTTTAAGCTCTGATTTTTGTTCGTTACTGCATTTGCCAACTCATGCTAAGAAAAAACAGCCATTGTAGCAAGTAAAGTTTTTTTTACTCCGGAAGATCACCTGAATGGAATATTGCATTATATTTAAAATATTAACAAAAATAAAAGTAAAAAAAAAACGAGTAACTGAGTGAATAGTAATATGACACAGACAATATACATTAGAGACCTAAAAAGAACTAAAACCGGAAGATGTTTTATTCTAATTTTCTTTGACTGTTTGGAACTGTACCATCCGATCCATTTAGCTACGCCTGGTTATTTTTAATAGTTATTTTAAAAGTTAGGTTATCTTTAATAGTTTTTCGAAAAAGTAAGGAGTTGGGAAGAAAACAAGAAGTTTTGTCAAGAACTAAACGAGCCTACTTTCCCGTACATCGACATCGGCATTCTAGCATCTGATTATTATTCTCTTGATTATCTAAGACTAAAAATTATGTCAAACATACCTTTTTAGCACTTGAAGCTGATTTCTAAAAGCAAAATATACCCCTCTCATCAGATGAAATAGACACATAAAAAGTAAATAAATGAATAAATAAAGCTTTGTCGCACCTTTTAAAGAATGTAACTGTTACAGTTCTTCCGTAGAAAAATTCCTCAATTGTTTTCAAAAAAAAAAAAAAATAAAAGTACAAAGTACATCAAAACACATTTTATCAAAGAAAGAAAAAAAATAAAGAAAAAAAAAAAAAAAAACTCGTCCGTTGATAAAATGTCTCGAATTTCACTTTTAATCCGTTGCCAGTTGTTAAATATAAATAAAGAATAAAATGCCCTCGTGAATGAAACATTTTTGTTACAAAAAAAAATCGTCTGCCAAAAATAATAATAATAATAATAAATTCAATAAAACAAATGAATAAATAAACAAAAAATCGTCTGCACAGTTAGTCATTTTTTTTCGGACTGTTTACTCAAAAGTTATTAGGGGTGACAGCTTGCTTGAGCGGTTCAATGTTGAACGAAAAATTGTTCAAATCGGAAATGTAAATACGGGAATGAAGTATCCTTGAAAAGTTCTTTCCAACAAAAAAAAGTTTGTTCAAATCGGACTGTTCATTAAAAAGTTAGTATCGCGGGACCGGTTATTTGAACGGCTCAAAGTTGAACCAAAAATTGTTCAAATCAAAAAATCAAATATGGGAATGAGCTGTACTCGCCGAGATCTTTCCAACAAAAAAAAGTTTGTCCAAATCGGAATGTTCATTCAAAAGTTATTAGGGGGGGACAGACAGACCGACCGACCGACCGACAGACAGACACACAAATTCCCCATCTCAATACCCTACTTTCAAATTTTTAATTTTTCGATATTTATTTCATTTTTTTGTTTCTTTTTGACTTTTTTTTTACTTGGCGATATTTTTTGGGCTTGGCGATATTTTTTGGACTTGGCGATATTTTTTGGACTTGGCGACATTTTTTAGATGCATTAAGCCAATTTTAATGCTTTTTTCGTCTCTTTTATTTTTAACGGGAAAGTAGGCTAAAAAGTGTGGATTTGAATGTATTTTTTTTATCAGACAATATAAAAATTTGAGAGAAAATGAATATGCTAAATGTGGTCAAGTAATTTATGTATTCAATGAACTATGCAAGAGAAACAAAATCTGTGGAATTTTAATCTTGAAGAAAAGTTTCTGTTTGTTTCGAAGCAAATGAAGGAATCATTTATATTATTGAGATACAAATGATTGATATAGATATTTTAGACATAACAAAATGTAAAAAATAATCTCAAAACGTATCTTAACTCAAAGTTCTACGAATTTAAACTCATGAAAATCAAGTAAAAGTACCGAAAACTAGAACTACATCACACAAGTGAAAATACTGCATACAATGACGACGTAATTACTTTAACTTCGACTTTTGCATCGATATTTTACTATACAGCGTTGCCGTTTTGTGCTAAAAAAATGTGTCAATTCTACTTCTTCGAGGTGGTCTACCTGAGGAACAGGGGTTGACTTTGGCTCACTTACGTTATATCACTTAAAATGCTTGTTCTGCCGTATTCCAAATATATTAGCTTTTAATTGATGATGTTATCAATATTCGAAAATAAAATTGAGCTCAGGTGCTATTTCACTGGTCGGTTTACCCTTTATTTTGTTCTCATAGAATCATATGAAAAATAAAACATATTTTAAGCCTTACATAATGCCTTTTCAGCAAAATAAATAAATTGATGGTAAATAAAAATCGTTTTAAAAGGACATTAATTTAAACCCTTCGTAAAAGGAAAGTTCTACATTTAAGTCTTCATCATATTAGTTTGGCTGCTTAATTTAAAATATCACGTTCCTCATGAAACTTCTTTATCAGTTATAAATTGTTTTTAGAGTGGACGTATTTATCAACATGCACGTTTTACCACTTGAGAAACCTTTTTTTACTCTCTTGAGAATCCATTAGAGTAAATTGCTTAATTAGAACGTGATTAATTAATCTAAGCAGATGAAAAAATGGTTTCCAAAACTAACATCGTTAATTAAGGTTTATTGGGATTTCGAAAATTTGGAAATCATTCCAAGCATAGGGGTGGTTACTCACTGCTTTAATGCGCATATTTTATTGAAACAGAGTATAATATCATGTGAAGCAGGCTTGGAGTCAATTACAAGAAAAAGTAATCGATTACGATTATGATTACGAGCATGAAAAATTGGAGATTATAATTACGATTACGAATACAGTCCTCTGCCAAAACACTATTCCGATTACAGCAACGATTAGATTACGTAAAAATTGTAATCGATTACGATTATTATATGCCGATTACACGATTACAGCAATGGGAGGAATATATATTTTATCTATACACAGAGGAGGATCCAGAAATTTTTGTTAGGGGTATCAAGCTTCAGTGTACCTTAGTAGTTAAGAGGAAAGAAAACAAAGCTTGTAAAATTTAAACCTTCTTTAAAGTACCGTATAATATTGCACAGCAAGTAATATTTTTAATTATATACTGTAAAATTAACGATTTATTTATTTTGGTATAAATTTATTGTTACAAAAAATGCAAAGTGGCAATTTATAAATTGTCTACAAGTAATCAATGTTGAAATTACAAAATTCTTAAAAATAATATTCTTAAAAGAAAATTTTATAAATTTCTAAAGTAAAATTTAACATTTTTAAAATTTTTAAACCTAAAAACTGTTTTAAGAATCTATAAATACACAACTTTTTCTTCTTTTATATACTTATTGATTAAAAATAATATGAGCATTAAAATATAAAAAAAGATTGAATTATGTGCGAAAATATTTTGAAAAAGAAAAAAAAAAGATTACAACGCTAATTACAATATTACAACGCTAAATTACGATTATTGAAAGGAAGATTACAATTAAGATTACACAAGAAATACTTGATTAAAATTACAATTACAGGATTACGAGTGTCCCATTTCCAAATTATGATTATGATTACGATTACAAAAAAATGTAATATCGATTACGCGGATTACGATTACGTAATCAGCGATTGCTCCAAGCCTGATGTGAAGTAAGAAAAATCGACTTTTGTCATTCTCTTAACACTGCTTGGATTACGAGACTTGCACGCGGAAAGCAAAAAAAAAAAAAAAAAAAAAAATTAAGTTTTCATAGCCTGCAAAACTTTGTATGCAAGTACAGAACATTTACAAACAAAGTAAATATTTTATTTTTCAGCTTGAAACAAAACAGCCTATAGCAAAAGCGTATAACAAAGCATGGTGAAAAAACTCGTTGATTGCTCTATCGTTCGGGTAAAAATGAAACTCCTTAAATTTCGTTTCTTTTTTTTTTTGACTGCATTATCAGAAACAAGCAAATAATATTTTTTGAAATAAAATTAAATATTTTTCACTTCAATAATCATTTTTATTTTGAATTCATTCTACTTGTATTCAATCAATCAATGTATAGCTTGATATCTAGATTTCCAGAAATCACGTTGTTTTTAGTAGAAAAGTTTTTTTTTTGTTTTTTTTCATAATATCTAGAATCAAAAAGCTAAAAATGTATGCAGAATCTCTGAAATTGACTGATCTTTCAGCGCTAAAAATAGCTTTCAGTCTTATTGATTTTCTAGTTGAGAGGCTTGAATTTTCATCTTTGAAAAATCTTAAACTCTTTTAAACTGTTCAAAAAATACATTCAGCATACCGACTTCAAAAAAAAAAAAAAAACTTGTGTAAATTGGACTACTAATTTAAACGTATAAGGAGGAGAAAGGGAGTAGACAAACAGGTAGATACAGACATAAAAAAAAAGTTGGTCAATTTTTCGATTCCAGCTAGGAGTGCTATTAAATGATAGTAAAAATGCCACTAAGTCTCGATAGCTTCTTTAAAGTAATTAATTTAACACAGAGTTTATGCAGCACGACTCTCATTCAATTTCACCTTTGACATATATAAGCAACACTTGGGTACTTCAATCACATACATGACTCAAAAGCAGATCTTATTTTGAATGGGAGCGCTGGGGGTTCAGCTACTGTACCTCTTTTCAATTTTATGGGAATTTTTCACATTCAACGCGATTCAGGCCAGTTTATGTAAATCATTGTTGAGGACTTTAAGGATCCAGCACATCTTTTGTAAGAAATTAAACCCAACTTTGACAGCAAAATGCATCACACTTGGCGAAATCAATCTTCAACTAGGCTTCTGATGACTTTTCAACTGCTTGGAGATGCTTACGGTAAATGATTCTAATTTGCATGCAGCCTATGTAAACAACTTCCAAGTTGTTTCTTTACTAGCTTCGTGGCCCGGCGTTGCACGGGTGAATGTAAAAATACTATGCAATTAAGTAATGTGTTCAGATAAGTACCTATGATACACAATATTAAAAAAGGTGCAAAAAAAAAATCGAATAATACGATCTTCAACTATAGAAACAAAAACAAACATTGCAGAAATGAAGAAAACAAAACCCAATAGAAAAATCCTACAAAACAAATCATGTATCTGAATATCGAAGAAACACGCATTATAAACAAGAAGTTCTGTCAAGAACTAAACGAGCCTTCTTTCCCGTACATCGACATCGGCAATCTAGCATCTAATCAATATTCTCTTGAATATCTGAAACTGAAAATTATGTCAAACATACCTTTATAACACTTAAAGCTGATTTCTAAAAGCAAAATATACCCCTCTCATCAGATGATCAGGACACGTAAAAAGTAAATAAAGTTTTGTCGCACCTTTTAAAGAATGTAACTGCTATAGTTCTTCCGTAGAAAAATTTCACAATCGTTTTCAAATGAAAAAAAAAAAAAAAATAAAATAAAAGTACAAAGAACATCAAAACACATTTTATCGAAGAAAGAAAAAAAACCTCGTTCGTTAATAAAATGTCTCGAATTTTATTTTTAATCCGTTGCCAGTTGTTAAATATAAGTAAAGAATAAAATGCTCTCGTGAATGAACAATTTTTGTAATCAAAAAAAAAAAAAAAAAAAAATATCGTCTGCCAAAAAAAAAAAAAATAATAATAATAAATTAAACAAAAAAAATGAATAAATAAACAAAAAATCGTCTGCCCAGTCAGTCATTTTTTTCTGAGCCTGCATTTCCGCCATGTTTGCGGAGTCGGAATCAGAGTCCTCACAGAAGATTTTTCAGAAAAGTACTTAACATACATTTTTTATCAAAACTGTTTTCTTACAAAGTTAGTTTGAAGGAAATCTGCCTTTAAGTTTAGAATCAACATTCAATTTAAATTTCCCAGTAGGCGCTCATGTTAAAAAATTTTCTGAACGGTTCATCATTGAACGAAAAATGGTTCAAATTTAAAAGTGAAATATGGGAACGAGTCTCTCCGAGATCTTTCGAACAAAAAAAGTTTATTCAATTCAGACGGTTCACTTAAAAGTTATTAGGTGGAGAAAGGTTGCTTGAACGGTTCAATGTTGAACGAAAAAATGTTCAAATTGAAAATTTAAATACGGTAATGAAGTATCCTTGCCGATATCTTTCGAACAAAAAAAAGTTTGTTTAAATCGGATTGTTCACTCAAAAGTTATTAGGGGTGAGAGCTTGTTTGAACGGTTCAATGTTGAACGAAAAAATTGTTCAAATCAAAAATGTAGGTACGGGAATGAAGTATCCTTGAAAAGATCTTTCGAACAAAAAAAAGTTTGTTCAAATCGGACTGTTCATTCAAAAGTTAGTATCGCGGGACCGGTTATTTGAACGGCTCAAAGTTGAACCAAAAATTGTTCAAATCAAAAAATCAAATATGGGAATGAGCTGTACTCGCCGAGATCTTTCCAACAAAAAAAAGTTTGTCCAAATCGGAATGTTCATTCAAAAGTTATTAGGGGGGGGGGGGGGGACAGACAGACCGACAGACCGACCGACCGACAGACCGACCGACAGACCGACACACAAATTCCCCATCTCAATACCCTACTTTCAAATTTTTAATTTTTCGATATTCATTTTACCTCTTTGTTTTTTTACTTGGCGATATTTTTTGGACTTGGCGATATTTTTTTTAACTTGGCGATTTTTTTTGGACTTGGCGATATTTTTTAGATGCATTAAGCTACTTTTAATACTTTTTTCGTCTTTCTTTTATTTTTAACGGGAAAGTAGGCTAAAAACCAATTTGCTGAATACAACCATTTCGTAAAGAGCCGAGCACATAAGCCTTCAAGTAAGCGCCATTGTCAGCCAGCGCCCTCTACATGCAGTTACCGAAACAATACTTTTAATATACTTCATCTCTCGAGAAGAGTGAAAACTAATCCACTCGTGCTTTTCGACCATTATTATTTTAAAACTATAATAATAATAATAACTCCTAACACATAGCGTAATGTTATATAGCCCAAAGCCTTCCTGATTAAATAGACTATTCAACACAAAAATAATTTTTTAATTCGAACCAGTAGTTCCTGAGATTCGCATGTTCAAACAAACAAACAAATTCTTCAGCCATTATATCATTAGTATAGATTTATTTCAATATTTAGTTTTTATACTTTAGTTTTTAGAGATTTTTTTTTTACAGTACATTAAATTTCTATCACGAGTTTTTTAGAACATTTTTTACTTAAAAGCAGGCTAAAGAACTGAATCTACAAATAATCTAGAACGCAAAAGCTTACTGAACCACAGCTTATTCTAAAGTTGTAATGAACATTAAAATCACTTGAGACAAACAGTGACTAAGAAAGAGCTAAACTATGAGCAAAATTAATGTTTATATCCGAAATAATTATTTAAAAGCAGTTGGAGCCTGCATCATTTAATATTTTTCAAGATTTTTGACTTAAATGTTACTAAAATTTGAAATGAAAATACAAGTTATGGAAAGAAATAACTTAAAAGGTATCGCTCTGAGTATTTTGAAACTTCTTCACAAAACGAGCATAAAAAAGATTTGAGACTACCTAAGAGAGATTGAAATTATTTGGGAAGAATTAAAGTCTCAGCAAAATTCATAATGGAAAAAATAGTTATTAAGAAAGTTAAAAAAAATCTCTGCGTTACACTTTAAAGTTTGCAACAATAGTGGGAGACTATATCATTTTAATTTTTTCCAGATTTTTGCAGCTAAGTACTTAAACGGAAATGTAAAAATGGAAATAAGATTTAAGGAAAAAAAAAATATGAAAAGGTGTTGCTCTGAGTATTTATTTATTTATTTATTAAATGAGCATAAAAATGATATTGATATTATTTAATAAAAAAATGGTTAGGGAAATATCAAAATCTCAACGTTTTTTTATTTAGGAAATAATTATTTAAATGATTATGTGTAATAATAAAAATCCCTTAATGTTCCGGAACGGCCGTCGGAGTTTGTATCATTTCAGAATTTTCAAGATTTTTTCAGCTGACTACTTAA
Source organism: Uloborus plumipes (assembly GCA_038373865.1). Classification (NCBI taxonomy): domain Eukaryota; kingdom Metazoa; phylum Arthropoda; class Arachnida; order Araneae; family Uloboridae; genus Uloborus; species Uloborus plumipes. Next base: position 98,476 of record JAXGGA010001214.1, on the reverse strand, counting down.
AGAAAAATTTGAAAAAGTAATGAAAGTGAAGAAAAGAAAGATATTAAAAGGTATCTCTCTGAGTATTTTTACTTTAAAAATATGGTTGTTCAAAGCAACATGTGTTTTTATCAGAGGGCAAGACAAAAATAACTTGTGAATGAAACTTTTCGTGGACTGTAGCAAAAAAAAAAAATTCAGCACTCACCGATGTTGAATTTATTTAAAACAAGTTTCACCCACTAATTAAAAAGTCAATGCTTTGAATAAAGCGTTTGATAAAAAAAAGAAAGACAAAATGACTTTTTTTATAATCTGCTTTCGCAAAGCAAAAATAAGCTAGGGAAAAAAATTAATGTTCCTCACTTCTTTTCAGCAAAACAAACTGTGCTATAATATTCTACAATAATTGGTTCATAAATTTTTTGGGGTCTTCCTATTTAATATCTGAAAATATTTCTTGGAGAATGGAGAAAGGAATGGACACAGTGAAAAACTTAGGAAGAAGACAATTTGTTGCTTTTTTTTGCAAAGAATTCCAATTAGTAAGAGACATTTTTCGGAGAGCAGTATGGTAAATAGCGTTAATGACTTTTATTTCATGGAAAAAAAATAGTTTTTTAGAAGCATGTATTAATTTGAGTGTAAATATTTGTAGAGTTATGGAAAAAGAGAGAGAAGTTTTGCTTGGTATAAATTTAAACCAGTTCTCTCAGTTGTGTCTGCTTGAATTATGACTAGTAATTCTTTCAAGGGCTTTCGAAAATAATTGTGACAATAAAGGAAGGAATGTAAGTAGCTTATAAAAAGTTGCATGTACGCAGTTCAATGTATTTTCTTGAAATAGGAAAAAAAAAAGTATATGAAGGTTTACAAATGGTCCCGTAAATAAAATATAGCTTTTACTGTTTGTACTGAACAAATAATAAAATGCAGTTTCAAGATGAAATTTGCCATTTATGTGAACTTGGTTAGAAAAAATAAGGCAGATTTGAGTAAGATGCCGTAGTTTTTGACTTTATTTCATATTCAACGGAAAATGATTTTGTTTTTAAAAATCCAATTTATCCTGCTTCTGCACCAACTGTTGCATACAATATACTCGTACTTCGTTGAATCACGTTTTTTGAGACGTTACGGCGTAGTTTTCTAGGTTAATTCTGAATTCCATGTCTATTTCTAGATCGTTTAACCCATTTATATCCAAGTTTTTTTCAACATTTTTTTTAAAAAATTTTATCTGCTTAAAACTCTTACTTGGAATGGTTTACATACATTTTAGGCTTAAAATAGTTCGCCGTTGCCATATTTATTAAGTTCTTTTACGTCCTGTTTATGGGATATTTTGCAAATATGTGAGTAATATACGACCTGTCCTTACTGGACTTTACATTTGCAAAGTAACACTACAGAAGTGTCTGATCCATTTTAAGCAAATCATTTTAAAATAGTTAAATTTTACGAAAAAGAAGTTCGCAAAAAAAACTTACTTTATGTGGCTACCCATGCTGGATCGTTGCTTGACTGGTTTGTCTGAAAATAGCTGTCAATAAATAAACTCTGACGTCCAAATAGTGGCTCTAACTGGTTTTCTCAAAAAGGAGGACTATTTAACTTGTGAAAAACAGCTTTAGTAAAATGATACACCCATTACAGGTTCTTGTATGTAGTAACTAACAAGCGTCCCGTTTATAGGCTACTGGGCATAAATGGGTTAAATGAAAACAATTGAGCTGCCGAGATAGTTTTAGCAAACATTTTTTCTAATAGCATGGATTAAAAGCTTACTTCCTTGCAAAAGTAGTTTTATTGCCGGCCACCTTGTCTAGTGGTCAGGCCGAGATCGAAGGATTCTAGATTTGAATCCTATCTCGTGCATGGATGAACTTATCCTCTTATGTCCTTGTCCTTTCTTTGTGCAAATGTGTTGTTGTGCTGTGAATGGTTCGCTGTCTTATAAACTGGTCCTTATGTCATGTGTGTACTGTATGAGTCAGGCTTCACACCAACTTACGGTGCAGTTGGAACAGTGAAGCAACGCACCCGAAATTGCCAGCCTGGCTGGCACAAAACAACAACATTAGTTCCAATTGGTTTGGACAGCTTCTTCTTTTTTTTTTTTTTTTTTGCTATTTCCGCTTTTAGTTCTAAGTCTTCTCAGTTGAAATATTTCTATATTGCATATTTGATTTTAAGAATTCTTAGCTGATACATTTTTGTATTTCCGTGTTTGATTCTAAGGCATTTAAAGATATATTCTGAGACGCACCAGTATATTTTTACAAAACAAGAAAGTTTCTAGTAACAGAAGTTGAAATCTTATTGTTACTTTGTGAAGGTTCACAAATAGTAAATTCAATTACTTTGTTTCTTGACTTTTTATTTTGCTGAAGTTCTTTTTTCTTTTTTTCTTGTAGTTGTATGTTTTAGTTAAAGACTTTTCCTTGCGCTTCGCTAATAATTATACAGTTTAAAATGTGAAAAGACATGCAAAATATGAATTTTTTGATTTAATATTTTGTACAGAAAATAAAGTGTGTCCAGTATATAATTTCAGAGTATTCCTTTTTCTTTCGTGTTTCTTTGATCTCTCAATAAAAAAAGTTAAGAAGAAAAAAACTGAAAAAAAAAAAAAAAAAAAATAAATAAATAAATAAATAATAATAATAATAATAATGAGTAGTAAATAAAAAGTAAGATATCTTTAATATTTCCTATACAGTCGTTTATTCTTAAATTATTCAAGATCACATTTCGTTTGAATATGGCTTCTTCCTCCCGGTTATTTTTTCATAAGGGAACAAGATTTAAAATTACTCGTGCCTTTGGATCTCGATGATTTAAAATAAAATATTTCTCTGAAGCGTAAAGATAGTTTTTCTGACTACAAAATATCTTGAAGCCAAAATAATACATTTATTTTGGAATTAAAATGACCGAGTTGCTTCTGTGATGAAAAATGGACTGTAAAAGTTAATAGTTTAGATATCATTTTTCTGGAATTCAAAAAAAAATGGAGAGGGGGTATTGTGCGTGAAAAAAAAAGATAAACTAGACAGAAATTGAAATGCGAGCATTCTTTCATAAAAGAGCAATTTTTTCGTAGTTCAGATAGCTTATTTTATTTACATTGCATTTATATATTTCCATATTTCTAATGTAACCTGTTTTCTTTAAAAACCTTTCTTTTATTTTTTACACGGAGAAAAACATGTGACAAAAAATAAATAGTTTTTTTTGCAGACTATTAAAAATAATTTTGCGACAGAGAATTACATAATGGGAGCGTTTTCCAAATTTTAAAATTTTTTTTCTCTGGATACATCAAAACATAGGATTCAACCATTTTTAAAATAATTTGGCAAAGTTATATATTTCTTAGAAAATATTCTAACCGGTGAAGAGATTAAATTTAATTTTTTACACTTTTGCTGATGACGTAACAAATGAAGCCCTTAGTGACTCTTTCAAAATTTTCTGGAGCCAAGACTTTTCTCACAGTTCGAATGTGAACGACACAAAAAGTGCTTTTTTTCATTCCTTAAGAGAGAAAGGGCGCAAGGGAGGAAAATATTATTTTTTTTTCTATTTGCTATGACGGAAGGTTTTGAGAAACGGACATCTTTATAAACAGCAAGACAATAAGAAATACTTTACAGAGAAATAGCTTCGAAAGGCTTACCCTGTTCAGTTCCTCCTGTGTGTGTTTTTTTCACCTTTTTTAATGTGCTTATGTTTTACTTCTTTAAACGTGTTGTTTGAGTTGTTTTGCTCTTGTGCTTATTTACTTACTTCTACAAACCTCATGTTATACTGTGTGGTGCATGAGGAGTATCTCCTAAATAAATAAAAAAAATGTTGTCATTGTGTATCAACTATTATATTTGTTTCAATCGAGATTTAATGATTGTTGTTTTTTTAAGATCAGAAATGGGTTTTGCAGTAAATTTTTGTTTGCATCAGTTGCATTGAAATTACTGTTATTATGGGTATTGTTGATGCACAATTAAAAGGTTTAATGTGGATGTTAATCTGGGGCCTGGTTGAATCTGGGGCCTGCAGCTGCAGTTCTTAAGCTGCAATGACAACGAACCGACAGTGCCACTAAGAAGCCATTAGGAGCAAAGCTATAAGGAGCCATTAGCCACAAGGATCTTTCATCGACCGCTGTTTGTAGGAACTTAAGTATAAGATAGATTGAGGGAAGGACGCCGTATCATATGTTTCACCCACAACAATCAACAAAAACAGATAGCCAGTCAGTTAGAATAAAGGTCCATGCATATTGAGAGCATAATGTTTTATGTGAAAACGTTATGAAAACATTATTAATAAAATTTTTAACAGCGAAAAAGAAAAGAATATATTAATATCTCATTCTTGCATTTATTGATTACATAAATATTTACTCAGTGCTCAGATAATTAATTTTGTCCCTCTCTTTTTCTGCTAATAAAGTTAGGATTTCTTCCAGCAGTTGAAAGATACAAAATGCACTATTTATTATTTTTTGAAATAGCATCTATTACTTTTTGTTCAAACTGAAACTAGTTCAACGTTTGAGTTAAATAAGAAAATAATTAAATAAAAAAATATTTTTTTAGCTTGAATATTTTAGATTTGAAAATTTTTTGCTTATGGTTTGTACTTAAAGATAAGATTCGTAGCACACACACTATTCCAGTTTGAAATTTCATGTAGAGCTCCGAAAGTTTTGACACCCTTTGAGAAACACGTATAAAGAAATTACTTATAATCTTGTGACAAGTAATTCTAGGCACAAACCTAGGAACATTTAAAAGTTTTAACATGCTATTTCTAAGCAGTGCACAAATTATTTTTCACATGTGTACAAAATCTTAGTTCAAATCACTGTTAAAACTTAATTTATAATTGTTTTCGAAAAGTAGCCAGTATTCTTGCATTTGCATAATGGCATGAGAAATTCAAAAATAGAGAATATACTGAATGCAATGAAAAAAAGTCACTTAAAATTTTTTTTTTCTGGAAAAAAAAACGAAAAACAGAGAAGTATTTGCTTAAGGCAGTTTCTACGACACCGTAAAATAGTAAAAATAAAAATCAGCTAACTTAGCCTTAATATTATTCTTCTCTATTCCCCATTCTGTTCTTTGAGAGTAGAACTGTCTGTTATTCCTCCTCCCCTCATTTACATTTTGAAAGTATTTGAATTTTGCAATTCAGATCATGTAAGATCAAATCCTATCGTGATGAAGAAAAATTTTGAGCACTAGAACTTATCAAAGCTTGCCAAGTTATTCCAAAATTAAAAAAAAAAAAATCAATCTAGGTCAGGGACGTATATCCGTACGCCACATATTTGTTACCCGGCAACTCAACAGGTGGCGCCATCTACTGCCAGTACTGTGCCACCATGCCCTGCATGGTGGAGAAGCAAGGGCTGATACACACGCCACGTTGGTTGACTGGAACAAACTGACAACTGATGTCCAAAATGAAAACGGATAGCATTTCATCATTGCTCAATAAACAGTACGTAAAAATATTTATTTACTGTAAATGCGCTTGTGTTTAACAAAGCACGTGAGTTCATCTTCGTGTCAATTCACTGTGATATAGAAGACACGTTATAAAAGCTTCTGAATGTAATAAACCGCATCAATTCCTAGCAGTATCATTTCATTATGAATCAAAATCCCAATGACTTAATTCATCATGTCTAAAAATATGTTACGTTCTTTATTCATAAAGAGGTTTCTTTTTTTCCAAAATAATAATAATAATAATTAAAAATTAAAATAATGATAAATGCTGAATAAATAAATAAATACAGAAACTGAAAAAACAATATCTCTCATATTGTGATTGCTTTATTTAGTCTTAAAAATACATTTAAAAATATAAATAAATAACGTAATATATATACCATCCATCTCCTTTGCTTTGAATAAACAAACTTGATGAATAGTATAAAAGCAAAATTTTGATTTTTTTCTTCTTTTCTTTTCTTTTTTTTCATTTTAACTTTAGCTTCAAAGAACGAGAAAATCTCTTCCGTTTTAGCTCAGCTGGACAAATTTTGATAACATAAGAGTACGTTTCCGCGACGCACGTATAAGTTAGATAAATAAACATAAAAAAGAAGTCAACAAGTGGAAAGAAATCTGAATATGCTGGAAATCTGCTCGTCATTTTTCTTGGCACTATGTCTAGGCAGAAGAATTGCTGACGTAAGAGCTCTGTCACTTTAAGACGTATCCAGTCTTCTTTTTTTTGATAAATTTTTTCAAAGCTGTCAGTTTAAGTCATATGTGCACTGTAAAAAATGAATGTTGTTTTTAGAGTATAAGACAACTAATTTTATAGGAAAAAAAGTAATTGTTAATTTTATCGTAATTAACAGCACAATTGCTAACTTTACAATAAAACTGTAAACAATATTTTACAGTAATAAACTGTAAAACTGCTAATTTAACAGTTTTATTACCGTGCATTTTACAGTTTTATACTGGAACCCCCGGCTCCAGCATTATACTGTTGTTTTTACAGTATTGTACAGCTAAATTTCACTGCAATAAACTGTAAAATGTCTTACTTTACAGAAAGAAACTGGAAAATGTCTTACTGTACAGAAAGAAACTGGAAAATGTCTAGTTTGGCAGTTTATTACTGTGCATTTTACAGTTTTTAATTGGAACCTAGTCATACTGTAAAAACAACAGTTCATTTTTTGCAGTGTAATACTTTCTGAAGGTTCTCAGAGATCTCTTAAGAGGAAGAGATATTAAGTAAAATACACGACCGTTGCGTCTTTATAAGATGAAAGTACTAGTAGTTGGCTTTTACAGAGCTCCTTTGTTGATTTTCGTTAAAGGTTTATTTTCTTTAATCAGTGCAGTAAGAAAATCATTGTTAAGCGATATTCTACATTTTTCTGTTTGTATTTCGCCTATTTGTTTTTAAAATAACAGCATTTTTTTCTTTAAATGAAGCTGTTTTTAGTACGAGCAAACTCTTCAATAATCCGTCCATGAAACTCAGTGCTCGGCCTTGTATGAATTCAGTAAACGGTCGCTTCATTTTCATAAATGCTATGGGATATAAATGAATGAATTTTAACAAAATTTAATACGAAATTAACGACACATCGTAACATTTACAAAATCATTGTTATTGTATTTACAAAAGAATTCTTCTCATAGCTCAAAGAAACAAACTAGTGGCATTAAATATAACTTTCAAATATTACAAGCGAAATTATAGCTATAAGATCTTCAGGAGAAACAACTCAGGGAAAAAAATCATAAATATCATACATTTTCAACAGAAGAACAGCTTACGGTTAATATGTAATTCAACTCTGATGTTTCACTATTTTGAATTACATTTTTTTCGAAACTAAAAATACTTTACATAATACATTGAATGTATAATATTTCAAAGCAAAAAAAAAAAAAAAAAGTGAATTGTAATGAAGCTTGTTTTTTCTTTTCCAGAATGTAAAGCTACTCAAATCAAGCTGTAAGTTTTCTTTTAAAAGTAAGTGAAATGATACCAATTTGATAAAAGGGGGATGTTTCGAATAATCTAGGTTTTTTTTCAAAATTCCGAAAGAAATGGAATACTTGATGCATGTAATACGCCTTTACATCTCTCAAAAATGAAATTTTAAGCTTCGAATTTTGCTTGGAAAAAAAGTAATCAATTAATCATATCCATAAAAATTATCGAGCTATAAGTAGCAGGTAGTTTGATTAATAGTATCCATCCATAAAATCAAACGAAAAGAATGCATTAAGTGTGAAACATTCCTTATCGAAAAGGAAGGGAAGAGGAAGAAGAAATCTACGACATGCATGCTTTAAATAGACCGTGTATCAATCGATTAAGGTTGCAGAAAAAAAAAAAAAAAAGACTTCTATGATGTTCTTTGACATATGCGTTTTTGTTTAAAAAATAGTGCAATCACTCTGAGGTTTATGGTAAAAATGCTATCATTTTTAATTTTTTTAAATATATTTGTAAAAATAGAACAAGGACTTCGAGGATACGCTAGAACATCCTCTAAATTGTTTGTGGGAGGAACTGGGCAGCAATATCAAAAGCAAGCGGAAGAAAGTAGAGAGAGGGGGGGGGGGGAGGGAATGAAGCTGAAAATCCAAATATCACAGAAAATATTTTAAGCTTGGTTCTTTAAATTGCAGATTTTAACTACTTCTTGCATTTTTAATAATTAGTATAATTTTTACTACTATTTCTTTGGTTTTATAGAAGTTTTGATCCTAAATTGGCCTTTTTTTCCTGAAACAATACATTGCTGTTCCTATAACGTAATTTTCTATTTTAAGCTTCTATAAATGTTTTAGAGCATAGTTTTGCTTTATATGAGGTATTTTTGTTTTACCTCATTTATATATGGGTGATTCTACAAATACGGGAATATTTCTAACATGTAGAATTCAAAAAATTAATTTAAAATTAAAAATGTGAAAAAAGTCAGCAAAGCACTTGATAAGTTACATAATTAAAATAGAATATCAGCAGAGCTGAAATGTTTGTATTTTATTGTATTTTTGGATTTTTATTTTTTTGAAGGCATATGGGTGATTCTCCAAAATCCGAACAATATGATGTCCCCGTAGGACAGCACAAAAAGTATTCGACCTAGAAAGTTTTTTTATTTTTTTAATTGTTAGAAATACTTATTCTGATGTTATTCAATTCATATTAAAGCAATTTTTCATTTATTTTTTTCTACAAAAATTTTTGAATAGCCAAAAAGTCACCTTTTTTGCGTGTCCCACCCTGTTTCTAAAATGTAATAAAATTATTTTAAAATTTTACGTGAACATTGCACAAATTCACTTGCAGTGTTGAATTATGTATAGTTATGAGTGTAATATAGTGTTGTTTTAGCTTATTTAAATGATTATATGATCAGGTACAGGTATTTTGAAGTTTGTCCCCAGATTGCATGTCCCTCTCCTGGCCTACAAATTGGTTCCAGGCTTGGAGTAATCGTCGATTACGTAATCGTAATCTGTGTAATCGATTACAATTTTTTGTAATCGTAATCATAATCATAATTTGAAAATGAGACTCTCGTAATCGTGTAATCGTAATTTTAATCAAGTATTTCTTGCGTAATCGTAATTGTAATCTAACTTTAAATAATCGTAATTTGGCCTTGTAATCATGTAATCCAGACTTGCTGAAAGTGAAAGCTTCTAAGTTGCGTTTCTACAATGTTATGGGAAAAAGATAAGAATTCTATCTGGGCCTCCGGGAAAAAGCACTCCAGGGAAGAAGCGTGTTCTTTGTCTTGGGGGTCCCGGTTCAATGCAAGCTTTAGAAAGACAGCAAGCTCGTTAAGAGAGTCATAAAGCGAGCCCTGACGTAAGTGCTTTGCAACCTCAGGCGCATATGACCAGACCGTCCCTCCTGATTTTTAGGATGGGGTCATCAATTTTCCTTTTCATCAGCTGTCAATGATATCTACAAACGAAGCTGTTCTACCCGGACGAGAACAGTAGTATCAAATTACTAACACATACTTTTCGGCTTAACAGGACTCTATACTCAGGGCCTCTAACCAGTGTTTCCCAACCTTTTTGAGCTCATCGCCCCCTTCAAGATGCTGATTGTCACCTATCGCGCCCCCTCCCCCTTTTCTTCCTCGAAAAAAACCATAAGTTGGCGCAAGTGAACATCGCGATATTATTAAAAATATAAATACGTAACTTTAATTTGAAGTAAAATGTACGCAATAAAGCAATTATAACCAATGAATTTTAAACTAAAAATTTTAATTAATGAATAAAATACCTTTATTTTTTTCTTTCACAAAGCGAACTGATATAGCATTTGAAGGGTAACATTAAACTAAGATCATTGACGTACTTTTCAAAAAACAGAGGTACATTTTTCAAGAAATTATTTTCTTTTCTACCTTGGAATCTCGGGGAATTGAAATCATTGAAACCAAAAATTTGAAGGAAAATAAGTTGAAAATCTGAAAATTCATAAAATGGACAATGAATGACAAAATACCTAAGGTTCATCCGAGGTGCAAGGAGGAACCTCTTGAACTTTAATTTGTTTCTTTCTTAACTTGTGATTAATTGTTTGAACTTTGAGCAACCGGTTTCGTACATGTTTACAATTTCGGTTTTCGCTACCCTTTTATTACTACTGTTTTCTCTTCTATATACCCATTGCCCCCTTACTGCCCCTTTGAGGAGTTAAATCGCCCCTTTGGGGGCGATTGCTCCAGGTTGGGAACCACTGCTCTAAACAGTTGCATGGTTTTTATTTTTTTCCCTTTTTCTTTCATTAGCGAAAGAAAAGGAAATTTTGCAAAAGAAGAGGGAATTTGCAACTGTGCTTTAGTTATCATTTAATATATATTTGCAATACAGCACTCTCATTTGCGATAACAGCACTCTGGTGACTTTTTTTTTAAATATTTTCACACATAATTTAATCTTAAGTTTATGCTTTACACTTCAATGCTAATATTATTTTAATCATTAAGTATGTTAAAGATGAACAAATTGTGTATTTACGATATTTTAAAACATTGCTTATGAGTAAGATTAAACGCCTATGAATTATATTTAAGATTACTATCTTTTGCACTTTGAATAATTTCAATATTTTTAATATAATCATGATTTTAATTCGCATAGTGGCAATAATTACAGTTCATACGTTTGAAAAATGCAAAATTTATTTAAAATGTCATCACACGGTCAATTTAGTGATTCTATTAAGTTATAAATAATGCAAAATCTTGATATTATCAAAACGAATCATAACTGGTCAATTTGTTATAGACTGATATTTTAGTAACATTTACATGTGAATCTTTACTAAAAATTGATACTCTTTAGATAAATTGACCTTTCATGACTATTGAAACATTCACAATTTGAATGATTTTTTCCTAAATGAACTATATGCGTATCTCTAACGATTAGAAATAGCTATTGTCACGATTGCAGTGACACTCTGTATATTTGCAATACAGCACTCTCATTTGCGATAACAGCACTCTGGTGACTGTTTTTTTTTAAATATTTTCACACATAATTTAATCTTAAGTTTATGCTTTACACTTTAATGCTGATATTATTTTTTATCATTAAGTATGTTAAAGATAAAAAAATTGTGTATTTACAGATTTTTAAATCATTGCTTATGAGTAATGATTTATTTTTAAGTCTTAATTACCTTTTTGTGATTTGAATAATTTTAATATTTTTTATATTAATGTTCATTATTTTAATTTCATGGTTTCAGTGGCAATAATCGCACTTCAGTGTACTTTAAAAAATGTGACATAAAATATTATTATAAAATGGTCATACACACACGCAAAATAAATAAATAAATCCTCAAGTTAAGATTATACATTAGTTGCAATCATCTTATAATATTAGTGGATCAAAAATCATAATTCTTAGCTATGACACTGTTGTCGCGAATGAGCATTATATATGTTATATACATTATATATATTTAATACCCCCTGCGATGAGAAACACATTTTATGATTTGCACAACCCTCTGCAATCTTGCTCTCATTGAAACAAAAATTTTATCCATGCATTAGGTATGAAAAAGGTTAAATTTTATAAGAATATTATATTTGCGAATTTTATTATTCTAATACTGATTACATTAAGACAATTTATAAATTGCAAATTTATATTTTTCCTTATAATAATTTTTTACCAGAATAAATAGATGGTAATATATTAAAATATTATAAAATATTACAAAATTTCATTAAAATATTACTCGCTGTGCAATATTGTATAATATTTTTAAGAAGGTTTAAATTTTACATGTTTCCTTTCACTTAATTAATAAGGTATAAAATTGGCGAACCAAAACTTGACACCTCCCCTTTTTAAAACTTATGGATCCTCCTCTATTTCTCACAAATCTGTAATCGTGTAATCGAAATCGTAATCGGCAGATAATAATCGTAATCGATTACATTTTTTACGTAATCTAATCGTTGCTGTAATCGTAATAGCGATTTGGCAGAGGGCTGTAATCGTAATCGTAATTGTAATCTCCAATTTTTCACTCTCGTAATCATAATCGTAATCGATTACGTTTTCTCGTAATTGACTCCAAGCCTGATTGGTTCAATTATTAAAGGCAAAAAGAAGGAATTTTGAATCTGCAGTACTATAACACTGTTTATTCTCATCACTTCTTTGGACTCATAGAGTATTTTGTCAATAGAATGTGTCTGCTGTTCGTATTATTATTCCTTAGTTCAAAATGAGGTATGTAACATTTTCGATGTCCCTCTCCTGGCCAACATTTCTGTTCGGAATAAAATAAAAATAATAATTCTGCCTGCAGTGTGTAATTTAGTTAAGAGGATAAGAGAGAAAAATACCATTATTTACCTTCTATATAATTCCGGGTAGAAATATCAACCTTTTTTTGATTAAAATGTCCCTCTCTTGGCGCAAAAAAATGTCCCTCTCCTGGCGCAAAAAAAATGTCACTTTAGCATTACTTTTAAAGCACTGGTAAAGCATCCGGTAGAATAGATGGATTTATTTACTAAACATCAGTTAAAAATATTAAAAAGGAGTCTCATTTATTAAAAAAGTATTCATTTAGAAAAATTTGAACTTTATTTTATGATTGTAAATCTCTTTCTTCATATAAATATTAAATTTGTCGGATGCTGCATCTCTTAAAACAGTGTTCGTTTAAGGAGGTTGTAAATTAGTTTTGTTTGTCAACAATAAACATAGTTTTTCATTCATGTTGAAGTTATTTCTTTGTTATTGTTGTAAAATTTCTGATAATCCTTGATAAAATTCATTTGTTTGCTCGCTTAGTGCTTCTTGTCACTCTCTCGGTTTGAAAAAATTGACCCCCCTTTTTTGAGGTGTAGCATACTTAAAGTGAATTCCCTCTATTTTTTTCTTAATAAGCTACTAACAAAGAGTGAGTATGATTTTTTTTAGATTTTTTTTAAGCATTTTTATTTTTATAGAGTTTGTGAGTCGAAAATGCCAGGTTTTTGGAGAATCACCCATATGTGAATGATAAAAAGGGCATGTGGATGACACAATGGGTATGTGAATATAACACAGTAAGTATGTGAATAACACAAACACAATAGGTATATTAATGAAATTTTTTAACCAGTAAACTGTTAGACATAATTTTTAAACATTGTACTGTCATAGTTTGGCTTTTGATTCATCCACGTGTCTTAAATTGGGGCATGTGAATGACAGTAGAAAAAGGGCATGTGAATGACAAAACACAAGTAATTGTGTTCTCAAAAAGTCATATCTGAATATTTTTCGGCTTCACTTCGAATTAGAACCCACAAATGTAAGCCTTAGGATTATTCATTATCAAAATTTATTTACATGTACATTTTACATGCATTCTGTGGGGCATGTTAATGACAAAGATAAAAAACACTTGCCATGAAAGTTGAGTTTAGCTTGCTTTTTATCAAAAAGTAATTGCAGAACAGCAAAATTAATCCTCATCCAGGAATAACAAAGTTCCATGCTTTGTTTTAAGATGTGTTGCCAGATTTTGGAATAAAACATTTAAGAGAAAAATATCTATACTTTTTAGACATATAGATGACTGATAATCGCTGGGACAAAGTTTAGATTAACTTTTAGAGAGATTATTTTCCTATTATTTTGCTTTTTTTGTGATTTACATCTTGCACACATTCATGTTTATAAATAAAAAACTCTCGAGAAAAAAATCACTTATTTTTTTTAATCTATATTCCATTGATTGTGAAAATTGCACCTATGGGACAGGGCATGTGGATGACATTTCAATCTAATATCCTTTTTTTTAAATGAATAATAATTAAATATTGACCTTGTTGATAACGGAAATTATAGAACAAAAGACGCATAAAAATATTCCCAAAATAGTTTTTTATTAAATTAAAAACAAAAAGAGCAATCAGTATGGAACACAAATTTGCCCATTTTCGTAGAATCACCCATATATTATTGAAGAAAAATGCCTTATAAAATTACAGTCGACAGTTATAACGAGTATTTCAACTTGGTTAAATTTAGGCATATTTTCCTCCGAGGGTTGGATTTCTTAATTTAATTTCATACTTTCGGATCCTTCCCTCTATGCATTTCCAACGTTAGAACTTATCTCATATATAATATCTCCTACCACTAAATATTAACTTCAGGGCAAGTTGCTTGCATCTTTGTTCATTTCTGAAAAACTAAGCTATTTTTAAATTATAAATTTCGGTTCTTTATTTTTCTTTTCTCCATTGTTAGGTAGTTACCGATATAACGTCTACTCTTCCCGTGCCATCGCATTCATAAGTTCTGGACGGAGCTATTTTATTAATACTGTTAATAAAACTATTTCACTTTTAAAGAGCAAACCTGAAGTGCAAAAAAAAAAAAAAAAATCGTTTTTACAGTGCAATACTGACAGCAGATGGTCTAGTTTAAAACCAAATGCACAGTAGTGAGCTGTAAATTTAGCAGTAATATATCTATATAAATTACTCCTAATTTTGCAGTTTATTACTGTGTATTTTACAGTTTTAAACTGTAACCTCTGCTGCCAGAATTGAAAACAACAGTTTTTTTTTTTTATAATGTGGGGAAGCATTTCTGTTGCCAATGGCAGGTTGTAATAGTTTCATTAATTGTACCTTTGCTGAATTATTCAAAATTAAAAAAAAAACAAAAAAAAAAAAAAAACCTCATCCATAAAAATGCAAAATTGAATTAACGTAAAAAAACATAGTTTGAAATGATTTAGTTCATGATTTGAAATGGTAAAAAGTCCAAGCTACCATTGTTTATTTCTGTAGTATCATTTCTGACCCTTTTAGACTATCTTACATTTTCTGAAAGAGTTACCTTTTAATCCTTGGAAATGGTACAAATGGTACCTAAACAGCTTGTCCATCCAGTAAAATCTCACTATCACTATTTTCTGACTGTCAGCTTTTCTTCATTCAGAATATTATAGATTGCCTCCAAGAGTAACCTGAAAGCAATTGAATAATTATAATTCTGATACCTCAAAGTTGGCGTTACTGTCCAATGCTTCCATCAACAAATATGTACATTTTGCACCAGACTAACATAAGTTCATTTTTGTTACTTTTCAAGGGAGGGTGAAAACGATTGTCGGTTGCATGCAAAGGACTCGCGCTCTTTTAACTCTGTTAAAAAATTGTGAAAGATTTTTTTTATAAATTTTTTATTTTTAAGGATTGATGTTCTTATGGGTCGATGCGGAATAAGATTCAACATACAATGCTGCAATAAGGTGAAAATTGCCATTTTTCGACTTGGTGCTGGTTCTGTCGTGCTGGTTCTGAGATGCATAACTAGCAGCTTCGGAAATAGTATGCAATTTAGGTGAGCAGCAAGCCCGATTCCTGATGCTTGACACAATGAATCATTACTATTTGAACCAAAGATATTTTTGGCATTAAAATATCTGTTGCATTATAACGTATTTGGATATTATTTAAAATGTAACCATAATAGAAGTAAGTTTCAACTGATGTTCCTAATTTTATGCATGTTTTACGGGTGATTTAAAATTTGGCTTAGAAAAATAACTTGTAAATGAAGAAAAAAGACGTACCAAGATTGTGTTTTAAATTGAATGTAAAGAAATGCTAAACCTATTGAATTCAACTATCAAAAAAACTTTTAGCAAACGTTACTGAAATTTACTGGTGACATGAACTGTGGGGATCCAATCTAATATAAATAAATACTCTCAAAATACTTTGTTTTCCCAATATTCTCTAAACAAATATCTTCAAAAGCACCAAGTGTCTGCTATTTTATTTGGTTTTTGCTTACAACCACATCTCGTTGAGTGAATTTCGTCGTAAATTATATCCATTAGATCTCTTTGTCACCATAATGTCTTTACCGATAATGATTGGCCGTTGCAGTTCTGCGACAAAATGCACTTTACTTAGTCGAGAATATTCCCTGAACCGTTTGTTTTCAGAAATGAAATGTGGGTATCTATACATGAATATGTGAAAACAAAACAGTTCAGTACCATTTTCTCCGCTTTTTAAGTACAGATTTTCCTTTCCTTTTTTCTGTGAATTATATTCAGTGTTATAAACAAAACATTTTTGGAAAAAGATATTAATTAATTGAGATATTAGTTAAAAACTTATTTTTCGGGACTAACTTTTCTCTTTCTACCCGAAAATGAGAAATGCACTAGGTCTGCAAATGGCAAGAAGTTAAAATTTGCAGCCCCATTTGAAAGAAACAAACAAACAGTTTGTTACTATAAAATTAGCTGTATTATACTGTAAAAATAGCATCTATTTTTTTACAGTGTAAGAGTGTAGCTAACTATGGGGTAACCAACCAGTATAATTATTCAGTTTACTTGACCGACTATGGAAAAAGCAGAAAAAAACAATACCATGGCCGAGTTAATCTTTTAAACACGACTTAGTAAAACATGTGCTTATTTTTATGACAATATTAAATTGTATTTTTTACTAAATTTAAAGGCAAGAAAATTTACATTAAAATGAGAAACAAACTAGTACTTGTCCTTTAATTATGTGTGAGTACAAAGTATGTACATATAACAAATTTTAAATGTTATTTGATTTACGTCTTAAATTGTTGGTTCCACAAATCTTTTAAATCTCTTTAGTTAAAGCAACAAAACACAAAATTTAACTAAAGTGAAGAAACCTTTGCTAATAATACGTGCTTATGGAGTCAAAATTTAGTCAATAAGTAACGCACTTTCGTCCAATTTTAGTATAGATTAAACTCTGCATGAGTTACACATTTTAACTCAGCTCGTCCGCAATTTGAATTAGTGGAACCCGTTTGTGAGATTAACTAGGATGATGTTACCAAGCGCAGGTTTCAGGAATGCTGCAACGGAAATCGCGTCGGATAATGGTCTAATTAAATTACAAACAAGCACGCTGCTAAGTTTTCTGTTGTTCCGATGATCGAGTTTCGGAACTCTATGGAACAGACGAGAGTGTTTGATTTTATAATTGCTATTTGTAAAACCGTCGTTGCGTGTTTGCATGAGACTTTGATTGACTTTGAAGCAAAACAGAATTTACGAAGCAAAATTATTGATTAATTTGTAAATCGGTACACAATGCATTAAGTTGAGTGCAATCAATGAAAAAGTTGCAGCACACTTATATTCTAATTTTTAAAAGAAATTGGGATGTAAATCAAGTAAAGTTACAAAAAAAAAAAAAAAACATTGTTGGTTTTTGCAACGAGATGTGCCTAAAGTCCGATTGCGGAAAAGATGGATTGAAAGTAAACAACAGCCAGGAGGTTTGCCGCTCTTCCACTGTTGGGATTTCTTCTGGATGAAAAAAAAAAGTAAACCATAATAGGATTGTTACTCAGTGATCATGATCATCAAGTCCTCCAAGTTCTCATTCCTATTCAATACCTCTGGAGTCGCTGTGTAAGGGATTTGCTTCGTTCCTGGTCTGCATCAAAAAACAAGGCGCTCTAAAGGAGCCCTCTTCAGGGGCCTGTTAAAGCACGCATAGTGGTAGGTACAGGGGACCCCAGAGTGTGAGTGAGAGTCAACACTGTAAAAAGTGAATGTTGTTTTCAAAGTGTAATAGAGCTATTTTTATAGTAATAAACTGTACAAATTGTTAAATTTACAGTAATAAACTGTGCAATTGCTAATTTTACGGTGATAAACTGTAAAATTGCTAATTTTACAGTGATAAACTGTAAAATTGCTAATTTTACAGTGATAAACTGCCAATTTCACTTTTTTATCGTGCATTTTATAGTTTTCAACTGGAATCTGCTGCCAGTATTATGCTGTTGGGCAATTCCATGCAAGTGTGGAAAGACGTTGAAAAAATTAAACTCGAGTAATGTGACTGTTCTGCATATTTTTTGGTTTAAAAATGTTAGAAGTTTCTTATTTATAACAATTTTTTTGTTAGGAATGTAGTTTTTTAGTGTCGACAATACTTTGAAGTTGGTATTAGAGTATTTTATTTTCAGTGAAGCAAATGGTCAAACTTTCAACATTGATAAGTTTTAATTTTTTCCATTAGATAAATGTGACAAAGGAAGATTGTTGTTTATTACACTTTAAATTAATATTGTGAATTGATGAAACAAGTGTTTTCAATTTAATTAAGTGATTTATGTCAATTTCAAAAAGGCACTGTTCTATGTAACGTAAGTTACCTAAAACATGTTAAAGTTTTTACAGCAAATAAAGAAAGGGCAATACGATGTTAACTATGTTATATTTTCTATCTTATAGATGTGTACTAAGCAAATAACAGTACTTTTCTTTTGAATATTGTTTATTTAAATTTTTGTGCTACAATCAAAACGTGTAACGTAAGTTACCCACATATGCAGATAACGTAAGTTACCTTAGTAGAACTTCAATACTTGCGTTGCGAAATAAAGTAAATTGTAAATAAAACCTATGTGGTTAATAGAAATAATTTATTCAATAATTCTTTTAATTGTACTACTGTATTTACTTAATTTAGATTACTCATATTTCTTAAAATGTCTGTTTTTTAATAAGATTGCAATACACCTTTATTATAAATTACATGCTTCTTTTTGGCTATTAAGATATTAATTCTCTTTAAACAATATCACTGCATTCAGAATATTTAGCAGGTAATGTACTATGAATTATTCAAAAATGACTTCTGTTATGATTTAAAGTTATCAAATATGTTTTGGAAAAAACAAATATAAAAATAGTTTATCTCTTTCAATTGAAATATATTTTGTTTTGCATTAAAATGCCACTGAACTCTGCAGAAAAGATCCGCGGTAGAAGGGGTATGAGAAAAGTCATGTGGATATTACAGATTCATAAATAAAAGTCACTCTTGATAGTATTGAAATATGTTAGAAAAAGCAAAATGTATCAAAAAATTTTCTGAAGATCCGCACATTCACATTGACCATTTAAGAACCAGAAATGAACAAAATGTAGGGTTTCGTTTAGTTGTATTTTAAGGAACAAGAAGAAAAAACAGAGATAAAAGCTGGTGACTGGTGTGTGGTGAAGTACGAAAATACATTGTATCCTTGAGTTGTGACGATTATTGAAGAAAACGAGTTTAAAGTAAAAGTAATGGCTGCTGTTGGAAATAATCAGAAATGGCCAGAAACGACAGAGGAAATTTATTATAAGAGAAAACATGATTCGAAAATAGAATTACCTGAACTTGTTAATACCAGCGGCCAATATGCATTTAAAAGTCTTATGTTTTGTAATATTTTTGATTGATAATTGAGTTTGGCATTAAATTTCTGTAAATTTACCTCATAATTGTTAATTTTCAGTATTTTGATCTAAACTAAGCTGTAATTTTCATTCATTAGTTTTTGTAATAAATATATGCTTGTAAGGGAATTTTGTAACGTAAGTTACTGTAACGTCAGCTACCCAGTTAAAAATTCTAATAAAATTAAATTTTTTAAATAAAATTTTAAATTTATGAAAATTAATTCCTAAATATTATAAGAAACTGATAAATTAAACTTCAAACAAGAAAACAGCTGTAATAGAGCAGAAATTTGCCTTAGAACCAATTTTCATATTATGCCGTTCCCTTTTTGTGTAACGTAAGTTATTGCCTTATTTTTGACTGCTAAAATTTGTAAAATTTAAGTGCATCGAATATTTTTGCATTTTAATTTTGCTTTTGACTGGCATTTTCACTGAATGCTTTTGTACAAGGTTTTTATAACAATATTTGTCTGTACTAAGGAGCTAACTGCATACGAGTTGGTCAAAATGTAACGTAAGTTACCGTGGAATTGCCCTGTTGCTTTCACTGTATAATACAGCTAAATTTTACGGCACTAAACTGTATAATT
This sequence comes from Uloborus plumipes, assembly GCA_038373865.1. Lineage (NCBI taxonomy): Eukaryota > Metazoa > Arthropoda > Arachnida > Araneae > Uloboridae > Uloborus > Uloborus plumipes. Next base: position 78,593 of record JAXGGA010001214.1, on the reverse strand, counting down.
TCATACTTTACAGTAAGAAACTGCAATTGCTAGTTTTGCAGTATATTACCGTGCATTTTACTGTTTTAAATTGGAATCTTAGTAGCCAGAATTATACTGTAAAAACATCAGTTCATTTTCTGCAGTGTAATGACTTATTCTCGACCCGCTTTCGTGAAAGAGATAGCTACTTTACCCTTCTATGTCCGAGAACTAGCTCATTAATACAGCGGCCGTGTTATGGTTTAGCAGGCATCGCGTTAAATGGCTACTGACCTTTTCATTTCTTTTGAAAGATGCACGGTGAGGTATTGTGGTGACATCTTCGCGCTCTAATCGCCCCTTTTGAAGGACGCAAATGCGCTCATTTTATTTTAATTCACGATAACGTATATGACAACATCACAATTATCTAGTTAACAATTTTCTGAAAAGTAAAGACATTGGTAGGATAAATTGGCCAACGAACTTTTTGGGAATTAAACCAATACAGTATGTATGGGAGGCGCTAGAGAGGGTAAAGGGTAATTTCAATTCGTTTTCCACTTCCCACGTTCTTCTAACAGCAATTTTGACTTCATGCGAGTCACTATTTCTCAAGAATCTTGTACTCAAATTTATTTTCAAGATTTATGTCAAAATTCTACTTTATAAGAAATATGTAGTTTCAAATTGTAGCAGTTTGTACCCATTCGAAATTGAATAAATGACGCTAAGCCCCAAACTTGGTTAGGCGTAGTTAAATAGAAAACTTCATTCTTCCCATACAAACAGCGAAGATAATGTTACATTTCAGGGGAAGATTGGAGGAGTTATACTCTTCCACAACTTGAAAATACCGGTGTTGAACGAATGAGTTCAATTAACCCTGTAAGTTATAAACGAGCTTATTTTCTGTATGAAATCAATGTAAAGGCATATGAGTTGGAAAGGATCATTCCTCCTAATACCTCTTTTTTGATTTAATTCCGTAACTTAAATAATTTTTTTCTTCCTAATATATCAACTAATAGTCAAACTACAAATCTGGATAAAATTTGATAAGAAACTTCTGAAATAATTAACCAAATCTGAAATTTACTAAATTTTAGCCTGTGTACAAAGGGTTAATTTAATAAATAAAGAAATACTTATATGTACTTCTTAAATGGCTGGTTAAGTTGTTTTTCTATTGTTAATTACGCAAGTCTGAAACCATAAAACTGCATGGGATATTTTTAGTGTACTTTATGATTATCGGTGTGCTGAATTCGAAACTGACCACAATTTTTATCTATCTTAATATATAAAAATTACGTGTCCCTGTGTTTGTGGCTAATGGACTCCTCAGCTACTGAACCGATTTTAACCAAATTTTACACGCAGTTTCAGTTTGGTCCAACTTAAATGATAGGATAGTTTTTATCTCAATTTAGGACCGCAATATATTTTTTATTGCAAATTATGTATTTAGCTACCAGCTTTTCTGTGTTCTTGGCTAAGCCTTTTTACTAAGCCTTTTTTTTTGACACCTCCATGGCTGAGCGACATAAAGCACACGTTCTGGCAGCTTCTGGAGCGCAGTAAACAAGTAATAACCTTTCTTATAATATATAAAAATTACGTGTCTCTGTGTTTGTGTCCAGTGGACTCCTCAGCTACTGAACCGATTTTAGCCAAATTTTGCACGCAGTTTCAGTTTGGATAACTTAAATGATAGGATAGTTTTTATCTCAATTAAGGACCGCAATGTATTTTTTATTGCAAATTATCTATTTAGCTACCAGCTTTTCTGCATTCTTGGCTAGAATTCTTTAAACATACCCGGAATGCCACCACATAATCTGCGGTTAAAAATTGGTTTACCTATAGTTCTTCTGCGTAATTTAAATCCACCGAGATTATGCAATAGTACGCGTTTAGTTATCAAAAAAATCACCGGGAACATTATTGAGGCAATCATTTTTACTGGCAAGTTTAAAGATGAAGTAGTTCTGTTGCCACGTATCCCAATGACACCGTCAGAATCTTCAATATCCTTCAAAAGGCTACAGTTTCCCATTCGTTTAGCTTTCGCAATGTCCATTAATAAGTTCCAAGGGCAAATAATGTCAATTTGCGGTTTAGATTTAGAAAATCCATGTTTTTCCCATGGGCAGCTATAGGTCGTTTGCTCCCGTGTGGGAAAACCGTCCAATCTATTTTTGTTTACAAGAGACAGATTAACAAAGAATATTGTGCACCGATTAGTGTTGAGTTAAACTGAAATTAAAAATGCTTATAATTCAAAAAATAACAAATAATATTCGTTAATTATCTACCCTATTAACATTATTAAAAAATAAAATGTTACATTAAAAAATAAAATGTTACAATAGCAATTAGCAAATTTTTAATTTACTCAATTGTTACAAGCTTGAATATAATATTTCTTAGTACTAAAATGCTGCATTTTTTGTTGATTTTTTGTTTCTAGCAAACTTAGGAAATTTTTGTTCGATTGTTTTCATATTTTGACCTCAAGTTCATATTTATATAAAGTTGATCTCTATAACGGTAATAAAGTTTTTCGTTTGTATTGAAACATTATAGTTTAACCCATACCTTAGCCACAGCAACGCGTGGCCGGGTCAGCTAGTCACATATAGTTTTTCAGAAAAACATGTGTACTAAATGTTGTAATGTACCACATTTCAACCTCTATAATACTATACTAATTTATCATTTAAAAAAATAGTTTACTACAAACAGTTTTCCTTATTTGTTCTTCCCTTAGACGTTCATACAGTAACCACAGTTATGTAAAATGAAAAAAAAAAAAAAAAAAAATGGGGGCGAGAGTGAGAGTGAAGGTCGGAAGGGAAAAAATGCAAACAGGACAGCTACACTCGCCTACACAGTCACATTGATCAGATTCCATTATGCTGCACTGGGTTCTTGAAATATTAAGGATTTTATCAAAATAAGAGTGATAGTGATAACAAAGATATTATTTTGTCTGTTTTCCTTGGATTAGTTTATTAAAAGTGTTGGTTTGTGTATATGCATTTTTGTCTTTTGAATTTATTCCCCTTCCATAAATATATCCAAGAAAAAAAAGTAATATCCGAATAAGCAGAAATACTGCCATGGTGCATTTTCTTATTCAACTGACACCACTTTTTTTTAAATAGAACCGTCCAAAGGTGCTAGTTGCAGCTTTCCAGGTTGGACAGCATCGTGTTTAATGATGAAAAGGTTCTGTTTCGGTCTCTTCACATAAATTAGGACTGATGAACCAATTTATCAAGTCTCTGCCAAAATATAGAGATTGTTTCAAATATGTTTGTTCGAAATTTCCGAAATTGTCTAAAGATACGTTGAAAGAGGGAAGGACATAACGTACGCAATTTTTTTATCTGACGCATTGTATTTTGAATCTATGAATAAAACTAGAAAAATAACCTGGTACTCATGCAAGGATGCGGTACAAATACCTTTGGGAAGTAACAAAGACTCTGTCTTAGAAAAACATCGTTTAGAGGCTGCATTCAATGTTCAGCACTGCAACATGAGTTTAAAAGTGTATTTTCTATTCTCACGTAGACTCATTTCCCTGAAAACCTAGGTGACTTTAGGGAGACACAGGGTGAAAGATTTCACCAAGATGTGAAAGATCTTAGATGTGTGACCTTACCAACGAAGACTGGACGTAAATATGAAGTCAGACTACTGTTGGATGCTCAACCGGGAATCAAAGAGTTCCAACTAGCTAAAGCGAACCCGAAGGAGTATTAGTGAAAAGAAACAAACGGTGTTACCGTGAAAAAGAGAAGACCCTAAATGTGCTTCACTTTTTAAACTGTGTTGTGATGAGTAAAAAAATTGTACGGTTTTTTTCGGATAAATACATGATTTTCTTTTCAACTTTTATTTTTTGATTTAGAGAATTAAGCCCTTACATGCTGCAAAAAATATGTACGTGGTAGAAAAGAAATGAAGCTCATATTAAGATTCAGCACGCCGAAAAACAGTAAAATCAATCAAAACATCCCATGCAGCTGCTCAAAATATTTTTGTAGACATGTGTTACATTTAAAATAATAAAACATTTAAATAAGTAATTAAGACGAGCTTTTGCAGGTATATTTTTCAATGACTTATGGTGCAACACGTTCTAGATAACAAAGCACAGAAAATCCGCATTGAAACCTAAAAGAATATTATCGATAAAGTTTGAAAACGCATCTTTGAAATCCTTGCGACTATTTTTACCTCTACGTTTGAATTCAAATATATGCAAATTTAGACATTTCCTTTAACTGCGAGTAAAAGTTTGATTCCTCGGGGATATTAGATCCAATTTCGTTTTTGGAACGAAATGTTGTTCCTCGTATTAGAATTCAAGTAAGTTAAATTTTACGAATTTGCAGATGATGGGAGTTTAAATCAAAATCTTGTAGTCCATTTCACATTTTACTATCTATATCTTTCAGTTCACCTTTTGGAGCAAGATGTAGTGAATTTAAATATACATACATAGAAATTCGCATGTATTTTCCCTTTTTTAAGATAGAAAGCCTTCTTTCTAAATGAAGTATAGTAGATGGAATTTTTAGTAGTAGAATAGCAAATATATGACGTAATGTAACTTTACTTCTCACTTAATGTGGTATATCTGGAAATGAGTTCCTTACTTTTTATAATACACAAGTTCCGATTAAGTTGGTCAATTTTTGGGTGCAAAAATAAGGATTTCATTCTTTTGTTGTGCATTTTTTTTCCATTCATATAATGTGCTTTAAACTATGTATTCATTTCGATAAACTACTTGAATTCCCTTTGATTACTAATTATTATTTTCGCCTGTTTTATGCACTTACTGAGGCCCAATTTATCATAATAACTAGAATCTTCCTATGTGCTTCGTTCTAAAAACTGAGTACGCTACAAAAACTAAACTATTGCACTCACAAGCATGAAAAACTGTCGACCATCTAGTCTAGTGGTCAGAGAAGTTTGATTGAGGATGGAAAGGTTCCGGGTTTGAACAACGACTTGTACATAGATGTGCTTCCTCTACCTCCTATCTTTGTCTTTTCTTAGAATGAATGTGTTGTTTTAAAGGATTGTCTACCCTGTAAACGGATCCTTATGACATGGGTGTCTGAGTTTAACACTTTCCGGTCTGAGCCTGAGCTCAGCTCGGGGTCAAGTTTGAGCTACTGTTGCTCTGAAAATACGGGTTTTTTTCGTTTCAATCCTTTTTAGATATTATCTATGAACCTTTTACTTTCTTAAAAAATATATAGATGGCACTACCAATCAGAATTAACTGCAGGAGACGCTATAGAATCGTGGCTTATACGAGTTAGTGCAAGCGTGCGACAGTGCAAATCCGTGTTTTGAAATGTACCACACCAAAGCAAATTTTGCAAAATAATGTGTATTTGAAAGTTAAATCTTTTTTAAAATATTTGTTCAAGATTTAGGTAAGCTTTTAATTAAATTTGTGCATATTTTCATTGTCAAAAATGATATTTTCCTATGCGGAACTTTGTTTTCAAGTTCCATGCATTTTTCGCCAATTTCTTACTAAATATTAATTATTGTTTCACTTAAATAGGTCTTTCATCATGAAAGAAAACATTTTGAAGTATTTAATAAAAATAAAATTACCAACATTAACTTTTTCCAAGTATTTTTTAAAAAATCACGAAAAGCGACAAAAACCCCCAGTCTGGAGGGAGATGCGCGGTCGAAAAGGCTCAGACCTGAAAGTGTTAATTAGACTTCCATCTTAATGATGCTCTTTAAAAACGGAAACAGTACCCTTTCTACCTTAAATCGGGTTGCATTTTCCACCCGGGTTTGAGCAACCGTAGGATTTAAAAGCCACTACCAACCGCCATGGTACCGAATGCATGAAAATAACCAAAAAGCTCTTCAAGATTTGGAGCTAAGATGGTAAAATCAGTGCAGTATTTTTTGAATGACGATAAAACAAGAAAATATGTTTATTTGTTTGTGTGTGTATGCATCATCATTGTCGTATGGATGTAATCCTTTAGTGCTTTCCTTTTTGGTTGTGCTGTTACATAAGGAACTTGATTAATGAACGCCCAAAGCACAACAAGAACAGTTGAATCTCATGCATATTGTAACACGCATAAAAACACTTTTCTTGTTTTGTCTGCAATTATATTAGCATCTGGTTAACATAATTGAAAATCATGATGAGTTTGGTTATTTTCATATATTCCTCATATTCATACGAGCTTTACTTTTGAATATATCGCGTTTGGAAGAAGAATGAATCACTTGTAGTAAGCATGTAGTTCCGAATTCTTATATATGAATTAAATAATTTAGTACACCTTTCAACCCGCATAATGAATCATTCAGTGATTTTCAAAATCCTTCAGTTGTGCTATTTAATTAAATAGAAAAGTAATTTTTGAAACGATTAAGTTGGAATTTTTCTCTTCCAATACATGTTTGCGAAAGGACTTGAACGTAGTTTAAGGGAGCAATAATACAATTGGTTAAGGGTTAAAATTAAGGTTAATAATTAATATTATTTAATTCTAAGTCTGTTAATAAAAAAAATAAAGAATACGTGCTATAGATATACAACTGTCATTATTTTCAATCACTTAAATTTTTTTCAATATCTGTAAAATTTCAGATTTAGCAGCTGAATCATTGTTATTTTACAACAAGCTGGATTTGATAATTAGTACCCTTTTTCAAAATTTACATTTGTCATTGATGTTTATCACAAGAGAACAGTTTTGATAAGTGATGTTTTGACACGCGATACTTATGCTCTTAAAGATTCGATTTTTAATGTTGCTTAATGATCTTAAACAGCAAACGAGTGTTAAACGACAAGGTATTACTTTGAAAACGAGCGTTAACACTCGCATAATTCCAAAAGCTGCTCGCTGGAAACAAATTTCAGTAAAGTACTAACTTACTAGAGTATTGTAATTAGATTTCCTAAGATTAAGCTTCCGAACTGAGATTGTAAGAGGCTTCTCGTGGAAATTCTACATTATCCTCACTCTTCTCAAATTACAGAACATAATTCCAATTATAGAATATTACTTTAACTATTCTCAATAAACATCGATTTAATAAGCTCTCTAAATAAAAAGAAATCTCCCTTAACTACAAAATTTGAAATCTAAGTAACTAAATAATACTTTGCTTTAGATGGATGCACTTATTAAATTTCAATTACTAGCAATACTTGCTCTTTCTACGAAACAGGAAACCGAGACGATGACATGAAACAGAAAGTTCTGAAACTTTTACAATGCTCCCACTTTATTGTATGGCTGCATTTATAAATTGGGTGTTTCCTATTTCAGTCAATAATTCATTAGAGTCTTTCTGAAAGACTTTGTTGTTTTAAGTGATTACTTATGCATGGGAGCACGGATATGAGGGACGACACAGTAAATGATCACGGGGTATAACTCTGGAGATGATATATTTTCTATATCTATGAATGGTTTTTTCCATTGGTAAGTTATTTTCCAGTAGATATTCATTAGTTCAATATATGTACTATGAAATGTCCAACATTTAGTTGTGTATCTTCATATATGCGGGGGTTGATTTTTTAATGCTAATTTTTAAAGTATAACCTCACCAAGAAGTTAAGATAAGCCGGCCACCTCGTCCAGTGGTCAGCGACGTCTGACCGTGATGCGGTGGCCCCGGGTTCGAGTCCCGGCTGGGGCATGGGCGTATTTTCTCTCTCTCCTGTCATTGTCCTTTCTGTGTGTGTGAAAGTGAGTTATGAATGGATGCCTACCCTATGAACGGGTCCTTATGGCATCTGTGTTGAGCTTAAATCGGTCTTCCACCTAAATTGTGCTCTTAAAAACGGAAGCCGTATCTTTCCTGACTTAAACCGAGCAGATTTCATCTACTCGGGCTCGGATACTTGAGTGGTATTAGAAACAACAACAACAGAAGTTAAGATGGATAGTTTGATTAACTGTAAAAAATGTAATTTTCTACAACCTTTACTGTAGCATGTAGTAAGAAAGAGTACAGAGCAAAAGTGAAAAACAATAGTTAATACAGTGTGTAAAACTGAAAACTAACGGTATTGTGAAAATAAGTTTAGAGAAAATGGATGAAATTTCAAAATTATTTTGGGAAATTAGGCAAATTTAGAATATAAAATCTTCTCTCAGAAATAAATTAGCAACTATTTCTAAATTCGGAATTTTTAGAGAAAGGAAAAAAAAATACAATGATGATTAAATTGGTAGTATTAAAAATATCAATCATGATCAATAATCGGTTCTGTCAATTAATCGACCTATTATCAACAGCTGATTAATAGGTAATCGGTCAATTTACTTATCGGGCATCCAAAATTAAAACTTCTCCATATGTTGAATTTTTATCTTTTGTAATATTATAACAAAATATGCCGCACAGCATATGTCTGCTATGGTATACCGTGATTTATTTAATTATTATTTTATAGGTATTATACTGCTATTATACGTCATACAAAAAATTATTCCTTGATTTAAAATAATCATGGGTCTTGTTTAGCTTTAGTTTTATCCGCCGTTGATTGTTAATTCAGGAAGAAGAACACAATGTATTTTAGTAAGAACACATGATCAATTTAATAATAATCAAGTTCCTCTGGTTAATAAAAAATGAAACCATGAGTGTATGAAAATAGCAGTTAGCAGTTACTATACTTTAATATTCTAAATTTAATTTACCTTAAAAATAAGTGTATATGTATAGAAGTAAATACATGCATGTAGAAATAAAAGGGTGAGCCTAACTTATCATATTATAAAAAGAGCTTAAAGCGCATTCAAAAATTTAATACATATTGAAATTTACGTCCATGTGAAATTGGATCTATTTTATAGGAAATGGGAGTTTATCGGTTGGTTTATTCCTTTATTCTCTGAAGAATTCAAATTTAATTCGATCGAAACGTTTTCTATTGAATTTTTTCGTCACTTTTCTTAGTGATACCTGGGGATCAAGTTTCAGTTTTTTTAATCGAACAGTTTTTCAAACTTTCAAAAAATTAACTTAAATAGTTTTTTTGAAATCTATCGATGATTTTTGTTCGGGCAAATTTTATCAGAGAAATTTTGACGCCATGTTATGGGCATAAAGTTATTTTCGGATTTTCATTCTAATGGTACGGTAAAAAGGAGTGTATCGAAACAGCGGGGTGATTCGGAACAAAACTTCCTAGCCGTACAAAGAATTTTTTCATAAATATACCGTCGGGTATTTTGGGCAGTGAAATTTTTTTCCCCAGAAAAGTAGTATCATAAGAAGTAGGAAAAAATATTTTTGTCATTCTGGCAACCCTATTGGCCCTATATGTCACTGTTCACAGCTTGAAACGGCACTGGAAAGCAATTCATCGAAAATAATCTTGCTTTGATCTTCCTCATTTTTATTTAGTTTTTATATTGAGGAATTTTAAACTGTTGGATAATTTTGAACTGTTCTTTCTTTTTTGACGTGCGTGTTAAAATATCCTAAATATTGTTCTAACTTAGTTATTTTCACACAGTAATGACATTGAAACCTTTTTTTTTTAATTAAAAGTGTTATATTACGTTGCAGAATCAGCCAGTTTGATTTTAAATGATAAATTAGGGCCAGTTAACTCTGTTTAATTTCTCTGAAACCAAGTATAAATGAAAGTGCATTGTCTTGCAGTCAAACTCATTGAGTTTAGCAAACTTGTGCATCACGCAATCTCTAATAAAGTATTTAAGTTACAGCAGAAAAACAAGGTAAAGTTTTAAGAAAGCAAAAAAACAACAACAATCTGTGCCTGTAAAACAGAGATAACTTCCAAAAAAGATAAGAAAAAAAGGAAAGACGTTAAATGCCAAGATTTTCCTAATTTACAAATCACGCAGTGCGCTCTGCAGTTAACAAACCTCAAAGCTCATTTTGTCACTTTCAAAATAACTTATGTTTTTGCCATCGTCTTAGGATTGCTCAGTAACTGAAGAGAAGGGTGTTTTCGCTCGCTCTTTCAGCGTGATAAATTGTGGGTTTTAATTACATGTCGTGAAGTGACTTTCTTAACATGGAAATTTCTCCATTCATAATCTTCCATTCTCTATATTTATTTTTTTTTTTAAGAAACACGATTCTTCAGTCTTACGCTGAATAAAAAATTCAAAGCTTTTGAATATCATTTTTTCTGACATTCCCCCTATCTGATAGTAGTTCCAATTTTTATTTATATTTTTTTTGGAGAAAAACTGTTTAATCATTGCTATTTTAAAGCTAACAATTCTGATAATTTTACTGCATATTTTAGGGTAAAATGCATATAGATTGCAAAAAAAAATTAAGTTTCAAAAGTGAATAAGACCAAGTAGAAACATGAGACCAACTACAAACGGATGAAACACACATTATTGAACATTTTTGTGTTTAATTTTGTGATTTAAATACATATTAGCAATTTGTAATGTATCTACAATTGACTATTGGCATACATAGTACTTGGACGATGTCACTTTCAATTCAGCTACCTACATCCATCGAATTAAGTATTTTTCTTCCAATGCCAATACATAAAAATATCATTAAACATAAAATTAAGAGTTCCTCATTTCAGTTGAGTCACGAGGTTTACGGGAGTATGTAGAAAAAACACACAAAAGAAAGTTAAATCACTGTTTAAAAAGTTAAATTAGTTACAAAATTTGATAAAGTGACAGAAGTCTAGGATATTTTAACGAGATCCGAGAAAATAGAAGAAAAGAATAGGAAAAGACTTGCCAAATCTTTCCTAAAGGCAGATCTAGTTTCTGCTCACAAAATGCAATGCAGAAAAGCATGCTTAAAGTTCGGTTCAATATCTCCACAGTTACAGCACACGTTTGGCAAGAAGCCAAATCTAAATTAATAGCTCTATACATTTTCTTGGTCAGTAAGAATTTGAGACAATTTAAATCTAGCGGAAAAAAAGCTGCATTTTAAATAATGCAAAGCGGTTGGGAAGAACCTCCTTGTTTACCGTGCATTTGATGAAGCAAGATATTTCTCGTGTTCCAGTCCAGTATAGTTTTCTCCTTAGCTATTGACTTCCAATAAGATACCAGAAAACTCATCATTAAGCTAATGACATGTATTGTCGTTTATTTAGCAAGTTGATCTGCTCTTCTGCAAGTTGATCGTTACCAAAATTGCCACTATGAGGTCCTTTATAAGTGAAATAAATATCAGCAAGATTCTTAAGAGCACAAAGAACAGAATGATCTTCCACCACGCTGTAAAAATGAACTGTTGTTTTCACAGTATTATACTGGAAGCCGAGATTCTAATTTAAAACTGTAAAATGCTCATTAATAAACAGTAAAAACTAGCAATTTTACATTTTTTTACTGTAAAATTAGCAATTTTAGTGTACTGCTGTAAAATTTATCTGCATTATACCGTAAAAACAACAGTATAATACTGGCAGCAGAGGTTCCAGTTTAAAACTGTAAAATGCATGGCAATAAATACAGGTTATAACAATTTTACAGGTTATTACTGTAAAGTTAGCAATTTTATAGCTTAGTACTGTAAAAGTAGCAATTTTTAGTTTATTACCGTAAGATTAGCTGTATAATACTGCAAAAACAACATTAATTTTTTACAGTGCACAAGATTTCGGTGGTGTTGGACAGTGTTACAAGAAAAGGGAAGACAGTGAGTCAATACAAATGATTTATTTTATCGATCTAGACGTAAGATGAAAATTCTTAATCCTATTTGCAGCACGGTTCAAATACTAGAATTCGGCATGAAAAACAGAGCTTTCATCAGGTATATGATGTTTGAGGGTTTCTTTCTCCATCCCGTTTACATAAATAACAAAAGCCTGGCTAATTTTCCATTCAAGTTGTTAAAATTCGTAAAGCAAGTTATTTTTTTCTGCTCAATAATGATGCTGTCATAATTCACAACAGTAACGGACTTTCTAACGGAAGGATATGGTAAACTTGAAATGGGTAGCTTACCACCCAAAATGTTGCAAGGACAAGAATAGGACAAAAGAAGTTTGGCAGCAATGTCGTTTAGTTGAAGGCAAATAGGTTTTTCTGCCGAAAAAATTCAACGGACCAAAGTTTTGGTGAACTTTCTCTCCTTGTACTTGACCCGTATCCAATGGCCGGCTGATGACTTGTCTGAAGTGTGTGTATTGTGTAATGGTGTTTTTAGGTTGAGTTCTTTTTTTGATCACTTCCTAAATTGCAGCAATGTCTTGGGATAGTAATCAATGAATAGCAAACTTTTCCTTTTTCCTACATTTCATACTCTTCTTGAGTATTGGCAGCAACCATAGCTTTTGTTAGTACCACCTAAACTTTCTTGCATTTTTTTTGTCTTGCTTTCACATTACACAAAACATTTTTTGTTTCACTGGATGGTAGGGGCTACAGGAAGCATGTCAAATTATATAGTGTTTGCTTCTCAATAAATAACAAAATAAAAATCTAAAATAAAAACATTACACTTAACACGCAAATAGCTAAGCTTAACACCAACTGGATCGTTTAACCTCACCTTACGAAAACTGGGAAAAAAAAGTCTTATTTTCTTGCCAGAAATGCAGATTAGTGAAAAAAAAGAAGACTCTGAAGTGTTTACGTCCTTCGAATTTCTTGCTGCAGTAAACAGCTCAAATACATCGGCACTATTGCACTACCATTAAATAAAGTGTAAAGCAATGAAATATAGCAATAAAAAAGTGAGACTATCTTTGTAAAAACAATATGATAAAACTTGGATTAAGTTCTCTGGTCGATAGAATAGCCTGTAAGGCGTTTTTGGGGAAAAAATTACGGACCCGAAAAAATACTAATTGAATGAAATCTAGAATAAATAACAACAATATTACCTATGCTAAATTAAAAAAGATGTTTGTTTCTAAGAAAAAAGTGTAACTTGAAACAAAGTGGACAATTAGACAACATAAATCACATGCATGACTTGAAAAAGGCAAAAAAAAAAAATCGTTTTATATTGAAAAAAAGCTGTTTTAATACACAGGTTAAAGCCTTTTTGTTTTTCAAGCCACTTGAGTCCCAAACGTTTGAAAAAATTGAGCTAAATGTTTGACGTAATTGATTTTTTCCCTCCAGTCCTTCTTCATTATTCACATCAAGTACACTAGACTTTTAAATTACTGCAAATTTTTCCAATTAATAAAAAGAGAGAATTAAGGTGAACTACTCTTTTAGTAATAAAAAAATTACGTTTTTTGCCATTAGTTAATTATTTCTAAGTCTTAGATGAATTGTGTCAATTAGGTGAAAGCTCTTTTTAGAAAGAGCAACTATAATGTATCTTTTAAATAATTAAAGCTAAATGCACTTCTTGATCAAATAATGTCCATACTGTTTTTTATTGGTTTGTAAAGCAATTGTTTATTTAGTTTTTTTTTTATTATTGTAAACTTTGTTTTTTGCTGACATTTATTCCAGAAAAACAAAAATCTTTTAATTGTCTCAATTAGATGTAGTATAGGTCGAAAAGAAACAGCATATGTAATGTTTCAACTGCATTTTCTTAATTAAAGGGCTTGGAGGATGTAGGGGCTAGGTTAAATTTTAAAAAATGAACACTCTAGACAATGGTTAGCAAGGGATACAGGTAAGTAAATAAAACTTGGTAGTTGAAAAAGTAGATATCATTAGACCAATTTCATACGCACACTAACGACAAAACCAGAAAACAAAAAAGCTGCAACAACTGCAACAATAAAACTTTTAACTTCAATTACTCGCAATTTGTTTTGTCACATAACCCTTTGATCTCCAAAGCCCTTCAATTCTCTAATAGCAAAGTGACTAAGATGAGACCGTAATAGAACCGCTGCGCCACGTTTCCGAAATGTCATTGCAAAGTCAACCGCTGGTAGTTGCAACTTACGAATGTAGTTCCACAGTGAGTTCACAAAGTGACGTTGCAATGACATACCTTAACGACACAGCTACAACTGCGACAGTAGCAGTTTTGCGGTGCTGCGAAAAAGTAGCACAAAATGTTTTTGGCGAATTTAGTGGTCTTTTTGTGTAGTAGTTGAGCAACTTCATAAAAAGAAGCACTCAGAGAATTACATAGGGTCAATTCTGGGGATTTCCTATTATTCACATTGACTTCCCCGTTTTTGTGTTAGAGGCTTTTACATACGGTATCCTTGAAAATATATGACAGTTAAAAATTTAAACAGCATCAAATATAAGCGTTGTAGAGAATTGGTTCAAAGTCGCAATTAAAGAGTCACTCTAACAATTAGAAAAGCGCCTGCACGAGTACCACGCTGTTGTTGGTTTTCTTACTAATCTGCACTGATCTAAAATCAGATCAGGTCCGTGAGTACCTAAAAAAATTCTACGAAAATTGAGTAAAATATGTGCGAAACAAAAAAAATAATCTCGCTGCTGCTCGACGCATAATTTCTGCTATGCATTAAGAGCAAGAATATGAGAGAGTGTCACGCCTGTGATTCATGACCTCTCAGATTTTCTCCCAAAAATTACCAAATGTTTATTATCTTAATGAAAGACCAAATCCAGAATGTTTTGCTCTAAAGTTGAGTTGTTTAGTTTTTATGGACCCCTAAAGATGAAGGTGCGGCATCAAAAATTAAGCGGATTTTCAAGACATGGAAGTTACCGTGAACCAAAACTCTTACCAGGAACTGTTTAACTCCAATTTTCTTTTTGTATATGGAATATAGAAGGTTGAAACTTTACAAAATGAATGTTAAATTTGTGGTAAATTGTTGCCGTAAGGTCAGTGAAGACCCTCAAAACAAGGCATTTTTGACATTTTTTAGTGTTTTTACGGTCCAAAACAATTTGTACATTTTAGTTGGCACGGCAAAAGTAGTGTCATTTGAAAGACCAGTGTAAGCACTTTAAAATAATGTATAAATAACCGAGGAAAGTTCAACGTGCTTTTAGTTGCGTAAGGCCGAAATATGAAAAATGTCATATTTTACCGATATTCAAACGGTCATAACTTCCTCTGCCAACAACATATTGAAATATTTTTTTTTTGCCAATGTCATACTCTATTCTTTGTCTTAACAGAACAGTTGAGTCCTTTGAGGCGAAATGAGAAAAATTTTTTTACAAAAAAAATATTTTTTTCTGTGCATTTTTTGTAAAAAAATTTTTCACATTTCGCCTCAAAGGACTCAACTGTTCTATTAAGACAAAGAATAGTGTATGACATTGGCAAAAAAAATATTTCAATATGTTGTTGGCAGAGGAAGTTATGACCGTTTGAATATCGGTAAAATATGACATTTTTCATATTTCGGCTTCACGCAACTAAAAGCACGTTGAACTTTCCTCGGTTATTTATACATTATTTTAAAGTGCTTACACTGGTCTTTCAAATGACACTACTTTTTCCGTGCCAACTGAACTGTACAAGCTGTGTTTGAACTTCAAAAACGCTAAAAAACGTCAAAAATGCCTTGTTTTGAGGGCCTTCACTGACCTTACGGCAACAACTTACCACACGTTTAAAATTCATTTTGTAAAGTTTCAACCTTCTATATTCCATATACAAAAAGAAAACTGGTGTTAAACAGTTCCTGGTAAGAGTTTTGGCTCACGGCAACTTCCATGTCTTGAAAATCCGCTTAATTTTTGATGCCGCACCTTCATCTTTAGGGGTCCATAAAAACTAAACAACTCAACTTTAGAGAAAAACATTCTGGATTTGGTCTTTCAATAAGATAATAAACATTTGGTAATTTTTGGGAGAAAATCTGAGAGGTCATGAATCACCTCATAATGCTAGGCGTGACAGTTTCTCAGATTCTTGCTCTTAACATTAGTGATATTGCTAAGTAATATCACAATTAATTGGTGATTTAAATGTGTCATCTTTTTGAGTGGGAAATTTTTTTTTGCTTGATTTGTCCTTGCTGCAGCTTTCAACGTTCTGTGACATTTTGTTAGTTTTTTCCTCTTTAATTTTATCTTTTGCATCAGTAAGAAGAAGGGCTGAAAGGGTTTTTCCTTATTTCTTGTAAATTTGCCATAGATCATCAGAAGTAGTGTCACTACTGTCTAAACAAAATGCTGAAACTTCTTCATCATTTATTGTTCACTTGTCACTGCTTTATTTTGTTCCATATGGCAGCATTGTCGCTCCTTTTTATACCCTTCGACTGAAAACAATCATTTGTCATTCAGTGTCTGACAGAGTTTTATCGATTTTCTAAAATAGCAATGGTTCTTAAAATGAAGATATAAATTATTAACGATAAAATGACAGCTAAAAACTGTTTCGGAAAGTTTTCAGTTGACCAATCTGCCTTTCACTACATTGTTCTATTAATAGTATTTCTTTGAAAATTAACCATAAATAGTTGTAAATAATTTTGAAGAAAAGCAAGAAAGAATTTTATTCATCTTTTAGGGCGTTTAATAGTGCCACTGCACAAACACCATCATTGACAATAACATGAAGTAAGTTAGAAGAATTTGCAATAGAAATGTAATTCAAATGTGCTCTGGAACAATTTTGTCCTTGTTTTGGACACGATAATACATTTTATAAATGCTTCTTATATTTTATTCTATTGTTTTGTTGTTCCTTTAGATTAAATATTCTTAGCACTTTCTAATATATATTAGATTTCCAACATTTTTTTACGGTAGTTATATTTGCTTCAGTTGACTTGAAAAAAGAGCTAATTTGATCATTTCATTTTTTTGGGCCAATGGTATTTTGTTGAATTAATTTTGAGCATTGTCAGCAGAAAAAAAAAACATTTTTCAAATTTTAACAATATATTGTGTTTAATAGTCCAGTTTTGCTTATTTCTGTTTCATGAAATGAAAATTAATTCTCGAAAACTTTTCGCAGTAAAATGGATTGAAAAAGCAGAACCACTAAACAATATTGATTTAATGAAAGGTAAAAAAAAAAAAAAAACATTTAACTATGAATAAATTTCCGCAAAGTATAAGTGCATTAAAAATAACAATAATAAACAGAATACTTTAAAAATACAAGACAACGTGTCCAAAAGTATTATTACGATATTAAAAAAGAGTTAGAAAACTCTAGCAAATAGCTATTTCGGGGCTATTACAAATGAAGCCCCATCATCAGTGCGAAAGGAGGATGGTTCAACTGACCACAGTCAAGTGAACAAGGAATGCGAGACTCGCAAAGGTAAATAAACCGAACAGAAAGGGTAGGTCCGTAGAAACTGTTACGTCATGGGTCAAAGAGGACAACTGCGCAACAAAGATTACGTCACAGACGAAAAAGTTTTTAAATAAAAGATTTCCAAATATAGGGAAAGGAGGGGTGCCAGCCAGATCGTTGACAACTAAATTAGAATTTTTCCAGAAAAAAATCCAGAAAATTTTATATTGCTCATTACTGATTTGAACAAAAGGACAAATGTTTTGAAAAATGAAAGTACTTATTCTAAGGATTTTTTTGAGGTGTTTAGAATATTATGAAACACACTCACACACACGCACAAACACACACACACACACACACACACACACACACACACACACACACAACACACACACAACACACACACACAATACACATATATATATATATATATATATATATATATATATTACTACATTTTCGTACAATACATAAAAGTAATAGAATAGAGATGTTTCAGTAAATACCATCTACCAAATTTTTATAAAATATTATTGTGTAACATATAACGAAACAATAAAAGTATTAAGCAATATCATATAAAGAATATTGCTGGTATCATTCCAATTGCTTATAACAACTCGTCTTGGTTGACAGCAAAAAAAAAAAAAAAAAAGCGATTCTAACTGGAGCCCAGTTTTGCGAAATGCATCTTTTGTTGTCAGAAGTTCGAGTTATTTTTATAACAACTCATAGGCACGATATCATGATGTAAGGCATCATGAACACATGGCAAATGCTTTATGAAGTCAAGCAGTCTTACAAAAAGTGTACTTTAATAATCGTCTTACGTTAGTTCGTTTAAGGGAAAAAATCTTGTAATGTTTTCTCTCCTCTTGAAGCTTATTTTTCAAGGTTATTTATAAGATACTGAAGCTTGTTGGAATGAAACACTCCTGGAAAACAAAGAACAGAGAATAATAAGACTTTAAGACATTTTAAACTTTAAAAAATCTTAAGCAAATTTCATATAAAAATTAAATAAATACCTTTGAGTTGAAAATCAAAAGTAAATAAATACAGATATAAATAAATAATAATAATAAATAAATAAATGAAAAATAATAAATATATAAATGAAATAATAATAAATGAATAAATAACAATAGTAAATAAACAAAACAGGAATAATAGTTTCAGATTTACATTAAACTCCAAAGTCGTGTTTAGGGATTACAGGGGGAACTATCTTTTCAACATGAAATAAATGATGAAACGAAATTCGATAAAAGAGATTCTTTGTAACCCTGAAATGCATATCATCTTTTTTTTTATATAAACTCGAACTTATTAATGTCGTTTTTTTCCTTTTATTTAAAGTCTATGCACCTAAACATTTTATTGTAAGAAAATAAGAGAAAAGCATGAATGAACTTAATAGTGTAATACATCATATTATTAAAAGAAAAAGCTCGCAATTATTTTCACAAAAGTAATTAAACGCATAAAGGAAAGAAAATGAAACTCTTGAAAACTGATTAATCCTTTAATTACCGCTATACCGCTAAGTTTCTGCTTCCACCCTTGATTCTTTTCATTTAAGCAGATTCTTTCTAATGCACATTTACTTTAAAATAAGAAGAGGAAAAAAAAACTGCGCTATTTTTCTTTTTAAATATTTTAATATAATTTCTTTCTTGACAGAAACTAATTTTTTTTTCAGTTTATTTAAAACTATTTTTGAAGAAAAAACACAGAGCATTGTTCAGTAAGTTTCTTTTTTGAGAAGAAAAGAGAGTTGAGAAAACAGTGTTCTTTCGTTTTCTCTTTATAATGAAATATTTATTTGAGATTCATAATAATCAGATGCGGCTTTCAATGAAAAAGAGAAGCATTAAATGCTCAAATGTAAACTGAGCATTGAATTTGACTGAGCTTTGAATTTATCTTTCTCTTTTTCAGGTTACGTAGTAGATGCATTCAAGCAATCTGTCTTCAAGCAATCATGTTGTGGCGATCACGAATTATCTTCTATATATTTCTCATGAAATCTTGGATGTAATATGTAATTGTTACAGGGCCGTCATCATTCCAGGGGTGGGGGGGGGGGCAAATGGTCCAAACACAATGCAATTTCATCGGAAAACATAAAAAACCAAGCCCACTTATATGTAAATACATTGATTTCTCAAAGTCAGGGGGGGAGGGGGCAATTGACTCCCTGCCCCCTTAAATGACGGGCCTGAATTGCTACTACAAAATTATGAAAATCGCAAAAGCAGAACCAAAAAGCGGGAATCAAAATCATTCCACAAGGTTATGCTTAAATTAATTAAAAACATTGTATTCGTTAACAAGCAGAAAAGGGCAAGCGATAAAAATTTTAAATCATTATGTTTCATCCGGTCCTTTGCCCACAATTAAATTACGCCAAGAGATTTATCGTGGTAATTGTATGTGAATTTATTTTGATGTGATTAACTTTCACAAAATTGATTTAATGAAACTGTATCACTCGTACAAAAAATAGCCAAAAGCAGCTCTTCTTAAAGTGATTAACACTGAAATTGAATCTGCGCTTGTTTCTATGTAGGTTCACTTTTATTCCAAATTTCATCCAAATCGCGCACTACATCTTGAGATATAGCCGTCAAAAAGCACAAGAAAACTCAATTCGATTACACCAATTATCTCGGTAGTTGGCAGTAAATTCGAATAGAATTTTTCTTATCCTTTTATTTTTAAAAAGAGGCCTTTTTTTCTTTCGTCCAAGTGCAAGAATTAATTTATTTTTAGACCAAAGCAAAGAAATCTGTTGCTGGACAAAGCTATTTGAAGACCTTGCTACTTGCTATTACTGTAAGGTAGTTATTTTCTCTTTTTTTGAAAAAAAAAACTTTAGAGCGTAGCATTAACATTTTTACTTTCTTCTATATCTAATATATAGAAGAAAGTATTGGTTTCGTGAAAATTTTCGAATGTCGAATTTTGACGGATTTGCACGTTTTGAGGTGCGCTGAGTCCATTTCGACCATTTTTAGAAAATGTCTGTCTGTCTGTCTGTGTGTGTGTGAGTCTGTATGTGTGTGACCAGTTTTTGTGGCCGCGCTAGAGCAAAAACTACTGAATGAAATCGAACAAAAATTTTTTCACATATGTACCACCATGTGAACTGGTGCACCTGACTTTTTTTAGCGAATTCCTCCAAGGGGGGTGGAGCAATCGCACGTGTTCTGCGCGGGGGTGATTGCTATATCTCAGGAAGTAACTGGCGGAATCAAACGAAAATTGGTCCATAGATAGACCCTACTGAGTACAGGTGCTGATTCAATTTGTTTGTCAATATCTCCAAGGGGGGTGGAGCAATCGCACGTGTTCTGCGCAGGGGTGATTGCTATATCTCAGGAAGTAACCGGCGGAATCAAACGAAAATTGGTCCATAGGTAGACCCTACTGAGTACAGGTGCTGATTCAATTTGTTTGTCAATATCTTGAAGGGGGGTGGAGCAATCGCACGTGTTCTGCGCGGGGGTGACTGCTATATCTCAGGAAGTAACCGGCGGAATCAAACGAAAATTAGTCCATAGGTAGACCCTATTGAGTACAGGTGCTGATTCAATTTGTGTGTCAATATCTCAAAGGGGGGTGGAGCAATCAAAAGTGCTTATTTTGTCACTGCACCTACTGTATCTCGGGAAATATTGCTGCGATTTGAATGAAATTTGGAATAACACTAACCCAATATGGAAGCAAGCATCGATTAAATTTTGGCGCCAATCGCCCCAGGGGGAGGGTGGGGTGATTTTTGCGCTTAGTCAACAATGCGAAAAATTACTTCATTAAAAAATCGCTTTCACGCTATTTAATTATCAAAACAGCTGAAAACTTTCAATGATTTGAAATTTTTAACTGTTGCCAATTTCTTTTTACTAACAAACAAAATGTTTGCAATTTATCTAAACAAGGCTTTTGCAATGATTTCCAATTTCGCTCATTGATTCTGCATTTGCAGGGTTATTACGATAATTGGGAAATTGGCGCTGTCTCCAACTACTCGGGCGAGTACGTATTTTATTTTGTAACCGGAATTCATAAGATAGATATAGAAGAAAGTTTCGTGACGGCCACGACAGCTAGTTTTAAAAGTACATGGAAAAAAGTAATGATTTAAAAGTCCTTTAAAAAGCCACAACTTTCACGGGTAAAGTAAAATGGATTCTCACGCATTAACTCCACCGCAACTACAAGTTGAGCGGTGAAAAAAGATTTGGCGGCTTATTTGGCGTTTTTTCTCGGCGGTTTTCGATAATTGCATCTGCGTTGGAACAACAAATCTAAAAAAATCATCAACCGTCAAAATTAAAAAAAAAAATTGCTTTAATTGCCAAACCTGTAGCTGCGGTGGAGTTAATACGTGAAGTAAAATGAATAACTCAAAGTTTTTAAGCATTACTAGCTGCGAGGGCAGCTAGATTAGCTTCCTGCGGCATGTTGATGCATAATGTCCCCCTCGCCACCCAACTTTTACCTCATTCTGATGTGATATTATTTGATATAATTCAATTTTCATAAGATTTTAAGACATACTACGTAGGACCACTAATCCCACAGCACTGCTGGCCCGGCGTTGCACGGCGCTTCGCGCCTTTAAAGTAGTAAAGAAAGTTTCAAGAAAATACTCCCCGCCAAGGCGGCTCGCTAACAGGCGCTTCACGCCTTACTTTTTTCCTATATAAAAAATCATTCGAATTATTGAGATGCTTCGCGCCTTCAAGATGGTGAGGAAAGTTTCAGTAAGTTCAGCTCGCTCAAAGGAAAAAAGCAGACATAGATACTCAGTTTTTAATATAAGTAGATGGCTTTTCAACAAATGAATGTTTCAAAATATTACAAGTAGCTAGCGATAAAAATACTACGTAAGTGGCCCGCTTATGAGTTTCGTGTTTGATTTAGTTAAGCCTTCATTCAAAATTCTCATTATCATTGTTATTACTGTTTCATAGCAACCACGTTTTGCAACAATGGATTTCATATTTAATCATTTATTAGGCTTAATCGCTTTAAATTTGACTACTTATTAATTGATATCTTCGTTAATTAAAATCGTATAATTATATAAATTGAAACTAATGAAGCCTGAAAAATTACCTATCTATCGGTACCTGGTTCGACTTTCAGTTCATTGGCGTTCAGGAGAAAGAAGCGTGACATAGAAAGAAAGATAGTTAGAAAGAAAGATAGAAAGATACTCAGTTTTTAATATAAGTAGACTAGCTGCCAGGGCAGCTAGATTAGCTTCCTGCGGCATGTTGATGCATAATGTCCCCCCGCCACATAACTTTTACCTCATTCTGATGTGATATTATTTGATATAATTCAATTTTCATAAGACTTTAAGACATACTACGTACGTGGCCCACTAATGCCCAAGCAGCTAGCTGCGTGGCCCGGCGTTGCACGGGCGCTTTGGGCTTTTAAAGTAGTAAAGAATGTTTAAAAAAAATACTCGCCGCCAAGGCGGCTCGTTAACAGGAGCTTCACGCTTTCACTTTTTTCCTGCATCAAAAACATCATTCGAATTATTGAGATGCTTCGCGCCTTCAAGATGGTGATGAAAGTTACAGCAAGTTCTTCTCGCTCAAAGGGAAAGAAGCAGACATAGATACTCAGTTTTTAATAAAAGTAGATGGCTTTTCAACAAATGAATGTTTCAAAATATTACAAGTAGCTAGCATTAAAAATATTACGTACGTGACCCGCTAATGAGTTTCATGTTTGATTTAGTTAAGCCTTCATTCAAAATTCTCATTAGCATTGTTATTACTGTTTCATAACAACCACGTTTTGCAACAATGGATTTCATATTTAATCATTTATTATGCTTAATCGCCTTAAATTTGACTACTTATTAATTGATATCTTCGTTAATTAAAATCGTATAATTATATAGATTGAAACTAATGAAGTCTGAAAAATTATCTATCTATCGGTACCTGGTTCGACTTTCAGTTCATTGACGTTCAGGAAAAGAAGAGTGACATAGAAAGAAAGATAGAAAGAAAGATAGTTAGAAAGATACTCAGTTTTTAATATAAGTAGATTGGGAATTTCAGCTACAATCTGCTCACAATGACCCAGCTATTTTATACATTACTCGTTACGATGCAAACTTTTTGTGGTTTTACTTTGGCGGTGCTATAACTATCGCCTGCGAGTACCACTTGACTTCTCAATGCTGTTTGCAACTCTGGAGTTAAGCAGGATAGCAGGAATATAGAGTTTGTGCATTATAACCACAGCTTTAATAGTTCGCAGTATAGGGCAGCCATAATAAAGAGCAGACGTTCTGCACTTTCACCTAGTATTTTAAAAATGTGATTCAGTTAACAGTTATTTTGCATTAGCTTATTACCTGGTGTTGTCCGGTATTGCATTATGTTTAACTTATTTCAACCTAAAATGAAATAGATGAGCCTTAAATTGATAATTCATTGTTAATCGTAATCTTTGTTGGAACATACTGCTATTTAAATGTGTCAAATTTCATCACTTTGTATGTTTAAAGGATTATCTCCATTACTCTATGTATTCAAAATTGAAAGAAAATGGCCATTTTGAGACAAAAAAATTGAATTCTGAGCGTTTTGGCTTTTTTTTAAATTTCAAACCCTGCCTTTGTGAATTCTAGTGCATCAAGGAACCTCTGTGCCAAGTTTGATGAAAATTCGACGAAAACTGGATTTGTAAAAGGAACAAACGTACAAACATACATATATACAAATATACAAACATTCATTTTTATATATGGGTGATTCTACAAAAATGGGCAAATTTGTGTTCCATACTCTTTTTGTTTTAAAGAAAAAAAAAAACTCTTTTGGGAACATTTTTATGCATCTTTTGTTCTATAATTCTGATTATCAACAAAGTCAATAATTAATTATTATTCATTTAAAAATAAAATATTATATTGAAATGCCATCCACATGCCCTGTCCCATAGATGCAATTTTCACAATCTATGGAATATAGATTTAAAAAAAATAAGTGATTTTTTTTCTCAAAAGTTTTTTTTTTATAAACTTGTATGTGTGCAAGATGTAAATAACAAAAAAACAAAATAATGGTAAAATAATGTCTCTAAAAATTAATCTAAACTTTGTCCCAGCGATCATCAGTCATCCACATGTCTGAAAAGTATAGATATTTTTCCCTGAAATGTTTTATTTCAAAATCTAGCAACACATCTTAAAATTAAGCAAGGAACTTTGTTATTCCTTGCTGAAGATTAATTTTGCTGTTCTGCAATTACTTTTTGATAAAAAGCAAGCTAAACTCACTTTCAAGGCAAGTGTTTTTCATCTTTGTCATTAACATGGCCTACAGAATGCAAATAAAGTGCACATGTAGATAAATTTTGATAATGAATAGTCCTAAAGATTACATTTGTAAGTTCTTATTCGAAGTTAAGCCGAAAAATATTCAGATATTACTTTTTGAGAACATATAACTTGTGTTTTGTCACTCACATGCCCATTTTCTAATGTCATTCACATGCTCCAATATGAGACACGAGGATGACTCAAAAGCAGCGAGAATGGTGAATTTTTGGTTCAAATTTAGTATAATATAATAACTATGACAGTACAATGCTCAACAATCATGTCTAACAGCTTACAGGTTAAAAAATTTTATTAATATACTTATTGTATTATTCACATACCCATGGTGTCATTCACATGTCCATTTTCCATTCACATGCCTTCAAATTAAATAAGTAAATAAAAATGCAAAAATACATTAAAATACAAATATTTAAGCTCTGCTGATGTTCTATTTTAATTATGTAACTTATAAAGTGCTTTCCTGATTTTTTTTCAGATTTTTAATTTTGAATTAATTTTTTTAAATCTACATATTAGAAATATTCCCGTATTTGTAGAATCACCCATATATACAAATACAAATACAAATACAAATGTGGCGACCAGCAGCAGGCTCTGGGCCCAACTTGGCTGGTCCTAGTCAAATTAAAGACCCCAATGAAGATCAATGGCCCTCTTAAAGCCATCTACTCCATTGCTCTTTACCGCCTCTTCCGGTAAGCTGTTCCAAGTTCCCACTACCCTGCTAAAATAGTAATTTTTTCGAATTTCAAGATTAGCCTGAGATTTAAACAGCTTAAAACAATGACCCCTTGTCCTGCTTTCAGTGCTAAAATTTAACCCCGTAACATCATTCATTTTAATAAATTTAAACAACTGAATCATGTCCCCTCTGGCTCTCCTTCGCTCAAGACTATACATATTAAGCATTCTAAGTCTGGAATCATAGTCTAAATTAGAAAACCCATTTACTAACCTTGTAGCCCTTCTTTGTACCCTTTCCAGTAAATTAATGTCTTTCTTCAGATAAGGAGACCAAAACTGAACAGCATACTCCAAATGAGGTCTTACCAAACTTCTATATAGAGGCAGAAGAACCTTCTTAGATTTGTTTGAAATAGATCTATTAATAAACCCAAGCATCCTATTGGCTTTGTTACTAGCTATGCTGCACTGTTGACTAGACTTGAAATCCTGATTTATTAAGACACCTAGATCCATAACATTATCTGCTCTACTAATGACTGAACCCTGTAAATAATACCTTGTATGCTTATTTCCATGACCGAAATGCAGCACTTGACATTTCCCAACATTAACTGCCATACCCCACTTGTCTGCCCATTTAGTAATATGATCTAAATCCTGTTGCAGCTGATTTATTTGTTCGTCATTTTCTACAACCCCCATAAGTTTGACATCATCCGCAAAACAATTCATGTTTCCAGAAACATTTTCATGAATGTCATTCATAAAAATAATAAACAAAAGGGGACCTAAAACTGATCCTTGGGGAACCCCACTTAAAACCTCACTCCATTTAGAATAGTTACCCCTAACAACTACTCTTTGTTTCCTTCCTGTCAGCCAATTCCTAACCCAAACTAGAATTTTACCTCCTACCCCTATACCAGCTAATTTACTGAGTAGTGCTACATGCGGTACCTTATCGAAAGCTTTTTGAAAATCTATGTAAACAACATCTACGCATTTTTTGCTATCTAAAGCCAAGGTAACCTTGTCGTAGAAATGTAATAAATTAGTAGCACACGATTTACCTTTTCTGAAACCATACTGCAAACTACTCAATAGCCCATTATTTTCTAAGAAATTCATTATCTTAATTTTGATTAATGTTTCAAAAATTTTACATACCACTGAAGTCAGACTCACAGGCCTATAATTTCCTGCATTACCTCTAGACCCTTTCTTGAAGAGTGGTGTAATGTTAGCTAGTTTCCAGTCCTCTGGCACTATCCCTGAGTTATACGAAGCATTGAATATATTAACTATAGCGTCAACTAATTCCTCTGCACATTCTACTAGAATTTTTGGATAAATATTATCTGGTCCCGGAGCTTTTGTGGTTTTAATTTTTTTCAAATAAAGTAAAACGTCCTCCCTGGAAAATACAAAGTCCTCAAGCTGCGTAGTAGCTTGTGTCCTGCTTGTGTCAACTGTTGAGATACAGTTATCGTTAAAAACACTGGAAAAAAAGTCATTTAGAACATTTGCTATATCACCATCATTCTGAATTAAATTTCCATGCTCATCTACTAGTGGCCCAATTTGACTATTTCGAACTTTCCCAGAATTTGCGTATGCAAAAAACTCCTTTGGATTCCTGTCAATATTATCTGCCAGCTTTTGTTCCAATTCTCTTTTCTGAAACCGTACCAAATACTTAAAACTACGATAATACATTACATTGTTAATATATACATTACATTGTTATACTACGATTACATTGTTAATATATAGATAACAATGTTTTTTCTTCGAGTGATTGCAACAACGTTAAGCGAAATTATAAAAGGTAAAACGTCGTATAATAAATTTGCAATGCCTTATTGAGTTTAATAAATCATGTATTAAAAGCTCAACTATCGATTCTATCAACAGTTAAATAACAAGAAGTTCTGTCAAGAACTAAACGAGCCTACTTTCCCGTACATCGACATCGGCATTCTCGCATCTGATCATTATTCTCTTGATTATCTGAGACTTAAAATTATGTCAAACATACCATTTTAGCACTTAGAGCTGATTTCGAAAAGCAGAATATACCCCTTTCATCAGAAGAAATAGACACGTAAAAAGTAATTAACGAATAAATAAAGTTTTGTCGCACCTTTTAAAGAGTGTAACTGTTACAGTTCCTCCGTAGAAAAAATCCTCCATCGTTTTCGGAAAAAAAAATAATAATAATAAAATAAATAAATAAATAAATAAAAGTACAAAGAGCATCAAAACACATTTTATCAAAAAAAGAAAAAAAAAAAGAAAAAAAAAAAGCTCGTCCGTTAATAAAATGTCTCGAATTTCACTTTTAATCTGTTGCCAGTTGTTAAATATAAATAAAGAATAAAATGTTCTCGTGAATGAAAAATTTTTGTTACAAAAAAAAAAACATCGTCTGCCAAAAAAAAAAATAATAATAATAATAATAAATAAAATAAAACAAATTTATAAATAAACAAAAAATCGTCTACACAGTCAGTAATTTTTTTTCTGAGCCTGCATTTCCGCCATGTTTGCGGAGTCGGAGTAGGAATCAGAGTCCTCACAGAAGATTACTCAGAAAAGTACGTTACAAACATTATTTATCAAAACCATTTTCTTACAAAGTTAGTTTGAAGGAAATCCGACTTTAAGTTCAGGATCAACATTCAACTTAAATTCCCCGTCGACGCTAATGTTAATTTTATTTTCTGAACGGTTCAATATTGAACGAAAAATGGTTCAAATCAAAAAGCGAAATATGGGAATGTATGGGAAAGCCTCTCCGAGATCTTTCAAACAAAAAAAAGTTTATTCCATTCGGACGGTTCACTCAAAAGTTATTAGGTGGGAAAGGTTGCTTGAACGGTTCAATGTTGAACGAAAAAGTGTTCAAATTGAAAATTTAAATACGGTAATGAAGTATCCTTGCTGAGATCCTTCGAACAAAAAAAAGTTTATTTAAATCGGACTGTTCACTCAAAAGATATTAGGGGTGACAGCTTGATTGAGCGGTTCAATGTTGAACGAAAAATTGTTCAAATCGAAAATGTAGATACGGGAATGAAGTTCCTTGAAAAGATCTTTCGAACAAAAAAAAGTTTGTTCAAATCGGATTGTTCACTCAAAAGTTAGCATCGCGGGACCGGTTGTTTGAACGGTTCAAAGTTGAACCAAAAATTGTCCAAATCGAAATATCAAATATGGGAATGAGCTGCACTCGCTGAGATCTTTCGAACAAAAAAAAATTTATTCCATTCGGACGGTTCACTCAAAAGTTATTAGGTGGGGAAAGGTTGCTTGAACGGTTCAATGTTGAACGAAAAAGTGTTCAAATTGAAAATTTAAATGCGGTAATAAAGTATCCTTGCCGAGATGCTTCGAACAAAAAAAGGTTTGTTTAAATCTGACTGTTCATTCAAAAGTTATTAGGGGTGACAGCTTGATTGAGCGGTTCAATGTTGAACGAAAAATTGTTCAAATCGGAAATGCAAATACGGGAATGAAGTACCCTTGAAAAGTTCTTTCCAACAAAAAAAAGTTTTCAAATCGGGCTGTTCATTAAAAAGTTAGTATCGCGGGACCGGTTTTTTGAACGGCTCAAAGTTGAACCAAAAATTGTTCAAATCAAAAAATCAAATATGGGAATGAGCTGTACTCGCCGAGATCTTTCCAACAAAAAAAAGTTTGTCCAAATCGGAATGTTCATTCAAAAGTTATTAGGGGGGGACAGATAGACCGACCGACCGACCGACCGACCGACCGACACAAATTCCCCATCTCAATCCCCTTCTTTCAAATTTTTAATTTTTCGATATTCATTTTACCTTTTTATTTTTTTAACTTGGCGATATTTTTTGTACTTGGCGATATTTTTTTAACTTGGCGATATTTTTTGGACTTGGCGATATTTTTTAGATGCATTAAGCTACTTTTAATACTTTTTTCGTCTTTCTTTTATTTTTAACGGGAAAGTAGGCTAAAAAGTGCACCCTGCCATAACAAGCTTCTAAGTAAACAATTAATCAAATAATGCTTCTAGCCAACTCAATTCTAATTTCATGTAAAGTGAACTGAATGTATTCATTCATCTGCAGTAGAAATTTAGGACAATAAGAAGTATCAGGCATTATGACAGATGCTTTATAATACCAGACAGTAATATAAAAGGTTTTACGTCATTAGCTGTTGCTTGTAGGTACCATTGAAATATTATTGCCCATTCAAATCTTTCTGCAATTGAATGTCACTCAGTAGTGAAGTGGCTTGGTTTGACAAACAGATAACAAGAAGCACGTAACAATGGCATTGTAGGCTTTGAATAAGATATTTCCTTTCGTAAAAATTATTTTACGAAAGGATTTTATTATATAACAGCAAGGAATAAATAGTACAGAAAATTAAAAATCTATTTATGTATTGTGTTACGTGGAAAACAGCTAAAAATATTTGAATAAATGTATTAAAAAAAAGTCTAATCTTTACAAATTTGATTATTTGTCTACATGTTGAGACTTTAAATACTCTTCCACGTATTGACTAAAAGCAATAATCATCATATATATGTTATTTTTCAAAAGTGTTTCTTTTTTTTTGACAACACCGTACTTCAATATTTCTTCAATTTTTCAAGTAAGGTATCGTTTTAAAGATTATTTTTCCGCCATTTTATAAAGAGACCGCCAAAAATAAAGAGACCATTCACATTTTGCTTGTTTTGTTTTGTCGAATAAACCGATTTGTTCCTCTTTTTTTTGCTAAGCATTGCTTTAATGTATAGTACTTCGTAGGGGAAACTGAGTGGCTCAGTTGGTCAGAGCGTTGCGCTAATAATCTAAAGATGATGTGCTTGAATCCTCATCGGCCCAAAAATTTTTCAGCAGAACTCCGATGCAAGTATCCATGAACACGTAATTCGTGTCGATTGCTGGATTTTGAACTGCGTATCTGTTGTTAAAACTAGAGAAGGAAACGTTTTTGTACCGGTGAATTCTCAGTATAATTTATTTTAAAAAATTTAAACAAAATAGCAGCATTAGTTTGAATTGTTATTTTGTTACGTATTGCCTTAATGTACAGAATCCTAGGATGGAGGTTCATTAGCTGAGCTGGTAAAGGCGACGTGTAACTAGCGCGAAACTCGTGGGTTCGATTCTATTTTTGCTGTGAAAACGTCATTTCGGATTGATGCACTTGACTTTAGCGGAATTCTGACGCAAATTTTCATGTAGTTAGAATCTAAATTAATTACAGGGTTTTAAACCACAGTTGTTTATCAGAAAAGAAAATGTTTATTTTAGCATGATAAGCTTTCGAATTATCATATATTTGTATCAAAAGGGTGTCGTTTTTATTTCTCTTTTTTTTTTTGGGGGGGGGGGGAGTGCGTACGTTTCCTTAATACTTCATCAAATCTTTATGAGTTGATATAAAGGCTTGATTTAAAAGTTTTCCCCTCACTTTCTGAAAAATATAAAGAAAAAATTCACATTTTGAAATTCTCAAAAATGCATACTTGAAGAACTACTTTTAAATTGCCAATGTCGAGTGCTAATTTTCCGCACGGGTTAGCTAATAGCACGAGTTAGCTACAATTTCTCCGACATGTTTTTTTTTTTTTTTTTTTTTGTGACAACACCTTAACTTCTTTAGTAATTCCTCAAATTTCGAAAGTAAAATGTCATTTTTAGGAGTTTTTCCATCGCTTTCGGGGAAAATAAAATAAAGAGACAATTTATATCATGTTCTTTGTGGAAAAAGCAGGTTTTTCTGCTTCTTATTAAGCATTGCTCAGATGTATAGCATTTCGCTGTAGAACCCGGCTCATTACATTTTACTCTTAGTCACAATTCATTATCATTTCCGTTTAAATTATACAAAATAAGCAGTACTTACAGGTAGTTTTGGTAAAGCTTAGATTTCAAGCTTGTTAATTAAAAAAATACCATCATTATAAAATAGCATTATAACTTTTGATATCAAATTTATGACTTCGATTTAATGTTTCATTATACCTGAATTAAGAATGTAATAACCTACAAGAAATTAGAGCCACTTGCGTAGTTGATTAACTTCTGTGAACAAGATGGTTATTTTCTAAACTTCTGAAGTAATTTAATCTTTTCACTTTGTCAGCCAATCAGTAAACTTGCTTTCGTTGCTTCAGCATATTTATTGAATTTTGCAGTTTTATCGCGCTGGCAGTACAAGATCAAATTTCACGCCTTTTATTTTATCGTAACACGTTACTGTAGTATTAATTTTGAGAATATGTTATCATGAATTTATTAATTTTCCTAACTTATTAAGAAATGCTCTAAGTCACTTACCGTACTTCATTGCCTTTCTAACATAATGTAATTTGTTTAAGAACAACTAATTATACCGTTACTGCATGTCATGATGAACATTATGTTTTTCTTACTTTCAATAAATAACGAACATATTTATTGCGTAACTTGGAGCTAAAAATTTTTCATTTTAAAATGATCCTTTCGTGTTTTATTAATTTGATTGTATTATCTTGTATAAAATGAAAGAAAAACTCCTAACGAATTGTATAATTATCCAAAATTAAGAAACATAAATTAATAAACTCATTCAGAGTGAAAAGAAAAGTTTCAATTAGATAAAATATTGCTATTTCGACTATTAGATATATTGCTTAAAGATTCACACAATTGAAAAATTCAACTTCGCTGAATTTTAAAACACATTAATTGATTTTTAATGAATTGAAAAAATTCCAGCGCCCAAAAAAGGGCTCGGCAGAAAAGTCACCTGCGGACGTCTTATATATGGTCGGATAAACCTTTCGAGCAAAATTTCGCATTGACACCAGCAACAGATATACACTCAGGCACATTGAAAATAGCGACCCAAGAAGAAAGCATCGGATTGAAATGAAATTTAATACACATAATGATACAGATGAGAGATTCACTTGATCTCATGATCAAGACAATTGAACGAATACAGGGTATGCAAGGATACAAATACAGAGCAACTTCAATAGCGCGTTGGACCACTTCTAGCTGCAATACATGCCGCCACGCGGTCTGGCATTGAGTTGATTAGACGCCTGATGTTGTCCTGAGGCAGATGGGCCCACAAATTTGTAACAGCCAACTCCAAATCACGCACAGAGTGACACAATGACATCTGACGTTTTAGCTGATCCCACACATGCTCTATAGGGGATAAGTCGGGGGAGCGGGCCGGCCATGGAAGAGTCTGAAAATTACGTAGGAAGTCTTGAGCAACTCTTGCTGTATGCGGACGAGCATTATCTTGCTGGAAAATTGCCCCTGGGAGACCATTTAGGAAAGGTCCTACATGGGGTCGAAGAATATCATCAACGTAACGTTGGCCGGTTAAGAACCCCCTTCCTGATTTAAGCACCATTTCGGCGTGTATGAGCATGGCACAAAACTTGGATCATTTGCATATCACATTACGCTGTACTTATTTGTCAAGTTTCGACATTGTACAGATTCTCTGTATTTGTCGTTGCTCACCCTGTATTAGTTTAATTGTCTTGATTTTAAGATCAAGTGAGTCTCTCATCTGTATCATTATGTGTATTAAATTTCATTTCAATCCGACGATTTCTTCTTGGGTCGCTATTTTCAATGTGCCTGAGTGTAATAGAGATACAATGCAGAAAAAGCGACTTCAAAAATTTCAAGAATACCCCTCCCAAACAGTAACTTCATATTAGTATTATAAAGTAATGAGCAGTGTAAACTTTTGTCAAAAAATATTTTTTGTAAAATAAAGATCATTTATGTATTTTTTAGAGAATTACGTTGCCAAAAGAATGCGGCACCGAGAATTCTAATCTACTTATATTAAAAACTGAGTATCTTTCTATCTTTCTTTCTTTCTAACTATCTATGTCACGCATCTTTCTCTTGAACGCCAATGAACTGAAAGTCGAACCATGTACCGATAGATAGGTAATTTTTCAGGCTTTATTAGTTTTAATTTATATATTTATACAATTTTAATTAATGAATATATCAATTAATAAGTGGTCAAATTTAAAGCGATTAAGCCTAATAAATGATTAAATATGAAATCCATTGCTGCAAAACGTGGTTGCTATGAAACAGTAATAATAATGATAATGAGAATTTTGAATGAAGGCTTAACTAAATCAAACATGAAACTCATTAACGGACCAAGTACGTAGTACTTCTATCGCTAGCTACTTGTAGTTTTCTGAAATATAAATTAGTTGAAAAGCCATCTACTTATATTAAAAACTGAGTATCTATGTTTGCTTCTTTCCTTTGAGCGAGCTGAAGTTACTGAAACTTTCCTCACCATCTTGAAGACGTGAAGTGCCCATGCAACATCTCAATAATTCGAACGATTTTTTGATGTAGGAAAAAAGAAAAGGCGCCTCTTCGCGGGGAGTAGTTTCTTAAAAATTTCCTCACTACTTTCAAGGCACGAAGTGCCCGTGCAAAGCCGGGCCAAGTGCGTGGTATGTCTTGAAATGGAATGAACATTAAATTATATCAATTAATATTACTTCAGAATGAGGTAAAAGTTAGAGAGGGGGACGTTATGCATCAACATTCCGCAGGAAGCTAATCTAGCTGTCCTTGCAGCTAGTGTCTCTTAAAAGTCAAATATGCTAATGATATGAAGGGGGGGGGGATGAGGCTCAGTGGCTCAGAAGTAGAAGTTTTGCCTTGAAAGCAAGCGGTCGCGGGTTCGATTCCTGCCTGTGCACTGAGGTATTATTTCCTCTCTCTTTGTGCTGTCTTATATATGTTAATAAAGAAGTCAAGCCTCTCGAGGCAACGACATCCCTCCCTCTTCATAGTAGTTATTAATAAAACTATGACACAATAACATCAACAACAACTTATGACATGGCTCCAAGTTACTCAAAACGCCTGTATTGAATTGAGCTGAAATAAGGACATTTTATATTTAAATTTTCTTTTTACTAAAATGCGATTCAAAGAAACATTATGTTTCTGTTTACTCAGGATGACAGTGTAAATTACATTTTTAAAGAAGTTTAATTTTTCGAAGTTGATTAAAGTCTTTGAACAATAGGATTTTTTAAAATGCTTCATTTATATCTGCTAATAAGTAAACATTAAAAAAACTTTTTTTCTTGTACGATTTAAAAAATAACATAAGGAAAACTAAAATTCTTGACTAATTCAGTTTGCACAAAAACATTAAATTTACTGATTTTTTTCTTCCATTGATTTGCCTTATAAACGAATAAAGATTTCCTAATTAAACAATCCAGGCAATTTATCATTATTTTTTGAACACATTTGTGAGGAAGAGTAAGATAATGAGCAGAAGTTAATTACGAAAGCGTAAGCAAACTTTTTTAAAGACATTTCACGTAATAAGTACAATTGTTTTAACAGCGATGGGTTGAATAGCAACAACAAATAACAATTAACGTGGGAAAGTAAATTTTCTATTAATTGGTTTTCTCAGTTCACTTTGAAACAACGTATATTCTTTCGACGCAGATGGAAAGCTTCTTAATTGAGTTGGATTTTTTTAAAAATATTCCAGTTCCTTTGTGTTTTTAAGCTAAAGCAAATGAATGTGTATTTTGTGTGAAGATCTTCGTTTCAAGTAACAGTTCTTGTACAAAAAGTAATGATGGAATATTTAAATACCTGTAAAATTGCGAGTCATATTTGTATTAAGCGAAATGCTTTTAGAATTTATTTGGCATCATTTGCAAAATGAATCTGTGCAATTTACACGCACTCTATGCTGTCAAAAAAAGACTTAGTAGAAATTTTCATATTATATGAAGCGCTCCTACGAAATGAGTTTGTAAATAGTACAGTTAAACCAGTGTATCTCGAATTTCACGGGACTGAAGAAAAATTCGAGATACGGAGGTTTCGAGATACAGAGGTTGGGATAAAATTTACAAAAATAAGCAATTGGTGCAAAGTCAAATACTTCATAGATTGCTTTGCATTGATATTATTGAATATTTTACTGTACGACATGTTGTGAGTCCATATTTTACTGATTGTGATGACTATATCGGTATCAAGATAATGCATACCTTTAAGTACGAATATAGTCTGTGAATGATTGTGCAAAAGATGATTTTTTTCTCCAAGTTATACCGTTGGTAAAAGTGATTGGAGATGAAATTCAACAAGAAGTTCTGTCAAGAACTAAACGAGCCTACTTTCCCGTACACCGACATCGGCATTGTAGCATCTGATCAATATTCTCTTGATTATCTGAAACTAAAAATTATGTCAAACATATCTTTATAGCACTTAAAGCTGATTTCTGAAAGCAAAATATACCCCTCTCATCAGATAAAATAGACACGTAAAAAGTAAATAAACGAGTCAATAAAGTTTTGTCGCACCTTTTAAAGAATGTAACTGTTATAGTTCTTCCGTAGAAAAATTCCACAATCATTTTCAAAAGAAAAAAAAATAAATAAATAAAATAAAAGTACAAAGAACTACAAAACACATTTTATCAAAGAAAGAAAAAAAAACTTGTTCGTTAATAAAATGTCTTGAATTTCATTTTTAATCCGTTGCCAGTTGTTAAATATAAATAAGGAATAAAATGCTCTCGTGAATGAAAAATTTTTGTTAACAAAAAAAAAATCGTCTGATAAAAAAAAAATAATAATAAATTAAACAAACAAATAAATAAATAAACAAAAAATCGTCTGCCCAGTCAGTCATTTTTTCTGAGCCTGCATTTTCGCCATGTTTGCGGAGTCGGAGTCGGAATCAGAGTCCTCACAGAAGATTTTTCAGAAAAGTACTTAACATACATTTTTTATCAAAACCGTTTTCTTACAAAGTTAGTTTGAAGGAAATCCGCATTGAAGTTCAGAATCAACATTCAATTTAAATTTCTCCGTAGGCGCTCATGTTAAAATTTTTTTCTGAACGGTTCATCATTGAACGAAAAATGGTTCAAATTGAAAAGTGAAATATAGGAATGAGCCTCTCCGAGATCTTTCGAACAAAAAAAAGTTTATTCAATTCGGACGGTTTACTTAAAAGTTATTATATGGGGAAAGGTTGTTTGAACGGTTCAATGTTGAACAAAAAAAAAATGTTCAAATTGAAAATTTAAATACGGTAATGAAGCATCCTTGCCGAGACCTTTTGAACAAAAAAAAGTTTGTTTAAATCGGACTGTTTATTCAAAAGTTATTAGGTGTGAGAGCTTGTTTGAACGGTTCAATGTTAAACGAAAAATTGTTCAAATCGGAAATTTAAAAACGGGGATGAAGTATCCTTGCAGAGATCTTTCGAACAAAAAAAAGTTTGTTTAAATCGGACGGTTCACTCAAAAGTTATTAGGGGTGAGAGCTTGTTTGAACGGTTCAATGTTGAACGAAAAATTGTTCAAATCGAAAATGTAGATACGGGAATGAAGTACCCTTGAAAAGATCTTTCGAACAAAAAAAAGTTTGTTCAAATCGGACTGTTAACTAAAAAGTTAATACCGCGGACCAGGTTGTTTGAACGGTTTAAAGTTGCACCAAAAATTGTTCAAATCGAAAAATCAAATATGGGAATGATGTGTACTCGCCAAGATCTTTCCAACAAAAAAAAGTTTGTCCAAATCGGAATGTTCATTCAAAAGTTATTAGGGGGGGACAGACAGACCGACAGACACACAAATTCACCATCTCAATACCCTACTTTCAAATTTTTAATTTTTCGATATTTATTTCATTTTTTTGTTTCTTTTTGACTTTTTTTTACTTGGCGATATTTTTTTTACTTGGCGATATTTTTTTGGACTTGGCGATATTTTTTGGACTTGGCGACATTTTTTAGATGCATTAAGCCAATTTTAATGCTTTTTTCGTCTCTTTTATTTTTAACGGGAAAGTAGGCTAAAAATGAGAGTCATCAAAATTCGGGATATAGAAGTTTTCGGGGAAAATCATTCGAGATAAACATGAGAAAAAACATTAAATTTATGCATTAAAAGCAGAGAAATTAAAAAATTTCGACATAGAGAGGCTTTTGAGATAAGCAGGTTTGAGATAAACAGATTCGACTGTATTATTTATTAGAAAAAAACATTGTCCAAAAATGAAAACGCCAACTCAGGTAGCACAAATAACCTTTAAACGTTTTATAAACGTTTTTAAGCGGTTGTCACAACGTTAATAACCGTTTTGCAGCGTTTAAAAATTGAAATGTGCTATTTGGGAATAATAACTATGCAGTTTTCCAAAGATAATGATGCAGGTCCTTTTCTTTTTAACTTAAATTCACATTAATGAATATTAACAGGTTTATTTTAGTTGTTATTTCTAAGAGCATATTTTTATTTCTCGTTTCGTAATCTCCTTTTATTGCATAGTTTTCGGGCAGTAGTATTTTTTTCTCTTTCTTTTCTATTTTCTTCAAGCGAGTGTCCTTATATCCCACTTTTAAAAATGGACCCTTCCTATGAAATTTATAAAACAAGGCTTTGAGGTTATTGCAACTTACTAGTTTTTACATTCAGTTTATCTGAGCTCTTGAAAACCAATATTTAACTGAAAATGGTACATAAGAGGTGACTCATACCAGAGATTACTGCATAATTTTAGCAGTTCCAAGCAAACGAAGCAAGTTGTTCCAAAAATAGGGTCTAGTGACATATACTTATTTCTTTTAATCAACTAATCGATATCTCAGATTCGAGTTTCGCAAAATTGCCGCCTTAATTACCCCCGTAAGTCAATTAGCATCATATTGCCATAACAACGAATGACAACCCGTCTCTTTTAATTACCCAATGAAGTTTCATATCGGTCTCACCTGGTTGTTTCGCCGTTAAGAAAACTGAGAAACCTGTTAACTATGACGTAATAAAGTTCTCGCATGGTTTAAGAAAAAAGATAAAGGTTTTCGTAAACATAAAACCAGTTAGTAATTATCTAAAGCATCCTGCTTGGGAGCTTTTACTTCACTACCGATTTAAAATACCTCATGTATTTTTTATTAAGAAGAATGATGGAATTTCTTACTGTCTAGTTTAATCAATGGCGTAATGTTAGAAAGAAAGAAAAGTTAGCTATTCCCTGCATTTTTGAAGCTTATTTAAATCCAATGAGGTTGATTTAGAACTTTCGAGGCAGAAGCTTCCACTGATAATGTGATATAGCTTGTTTTTCTTAATTTTTAGCACCAAAGAATGAAAAAAGAAAAAAAATATCTCACTTGTCTATTGTCTACGGTAATACTGTGCTACAAATTACAGTCCCCCTCGACCTCTATTCTTTAGATGTAAATATGATGTTCTGTATAAATAAAACGTGCATGGTTCATATTTAAAAACCGAAATGGAGCATCATGGAGAGTTTTGTGGAAGCCCACCTCTCATGTGAAAAGTACACACCTAGAATTTAACTTCCACTTCCATAACTTGAATGGTTGCATAAATATTCTCGATTTCTCAAAATGGAGTCCTGAAGGAAGATCTCACAAGAGAAATTTTACTATTCTCAGCCCGTCAGTTCAATTATACGCGAAAAAAAATAACAAACAGAAGATTTGTCAAGTTCTAAACAACAGTTTGCAAGAGTTAAAACAACGTATAAAACAAGGCAAACAAAGCGAATTATTATCTTTGTTTCTTTTATGCAAGAGCAGTACTCATTGATTTGAATGGTAGTCATGAACTCTTTTCTGCTTCAGACAATTTGTTTTCAAACTTTCCATCATGAAAAATTACTCTAATCTGTGGGACAATTAAAACACATTTGTCTAACTTAAACCTTTCAATTTGTTCCTGTGCTACGGAACACCACTCCTTTTCTGTCCAGGACTTTTACGAATAGTTTAATCTAACAGAGTTTATTGTGTAAAGGTGGCAGGAAAGCACTTAGCAGATTTGCAAGAGTCTCATGTAATGCGTTTTAGATGTCACACTGCAAACAATGAAATGTTTTAGCAGTGTAATACTGGAAGCCAAGGTTCCAACTTAAAACTAAAATGCACAGAAATAATCTGTAAAACTAGCAATTTTACAGTTTCTTACTCTAAAGTTAGCAATTTTACAGTTTATTACCACAAAATTAGCTGTATTACACAGTAAACACAACAGTATAATACTGGCAGCAGAGGTTCCAGCTTAAGACGCACGGTAATAAACTGTAAAATGTGCAGTTTTACAGTTTAATATTGTAAAGTTAGCAATTTTTAGTTCATTACTATAAAATTAGCGGTACGATTCTGTAAATAACAGCATTCATTTTTACAGTGCAGGAAGTTTTTACTCTTTAGAAGCAGCTATAAATTCATTAGAAAAAAAAGCTAAATTAAAGTTTTAATAATAATAATTTAGATTTTGACATCTTGAATTCAAATTATAGTTTCCGCAATCACTAATTGCGACAGGTGTGTGTGCTTGTGTGTGTGTGTGTGCGTGTAAGCGTGTGTGGAATTTGAACGTAAGCCCAGCACCAGAGGAGCAATCTATCACCTGGAGGGGCGGATGGAAGGTGGTGGTCCGAAAACCACCCAGTCAAATATCAAAGTAAGCCAATTGTGGTCAAATGAAAATGATAAGCAATTCCATGATTGATTTAAAAAAAAGAAGAAAAGCTTAAAATGAGGTTTGTATTGAAAATGGTGCACGGTAAAGCGAAAATTACTACAAATTCGGTGCTTTCACCTTACACCATACAGGAAACAAGAATTTTCGCCGAAAGAGCATTTTTCATATTGAACGATGTAATTATTCAAAAGCAAAAACTACGACACTTCAGAGGTATGCAATTATAAAATGTACTTTTCCAGACTCGTAATTCTTGAAAATAGTTCATTTTAGCATTTTCATGCAAGATTTAGAAAAAATGTAAAAAGTTTCTTTAAGAACAAATCAGCCGCCTGATTATCTTATACGCAATCAGTTTATCTCTTCATCAGAAAACCCAAAGCCGTCTTTTGAAAAGCACCTTTTACTTAAGATTAAACTTACTTTCAGTTTTTAGTGAAAATCAGAAAAATCTTTTAACTTATCTTCTTAAAGATTTTAGAGAAAAGAAAAGAGTTTTTAGACTTTCTTTTGCTATACTCATAAATTTTTAAAACTCTTTGAATTATATTTAAGCAACGTTTTGTGAAAGCTTTTAAAATAAGTTCACATAAAATATTAACACGCAATTGAATTTAGCGAAGTGTAATCTAGGGTTTAATTTAGCTGTTTTAATCTTGAGCTTTTTTGCATCAACCTTTTACTTCAACCTTTGAGGTTCAGTACTGAAAGTTACTTTTTAAAACTAATTGTAGCTTCAGATAATGTAAAAATAAAAAAAGACTTTTTAAATTTAAAGAATATTTTAATTAGCTTGATTGGTACTAAAAAGTACGACATAAAATAGATATAAAATTTCTTGATGACAACTGTCCAAAATTTCAGATGCTTTAATTATATCTTTATAAGATTGGTTCGGGTAAGTGGGCCACTGGGGTAAGTTTTATTATTTTTTCTATGTTCATCAAGTTTTCTTGTAGGGTTTAGCCTAAAGTACACATTGCAATAAGAATTTTTATGCAAAGTATTATTAATATGTGTTTAGTGGGAGGGGGCCCTGTTTACAACGTAGTTTTTCTCTATTAGGGTAAGTGGATCCCCTAACTATGGTGTAAGTGGGCCCCCTCATAATACTGGTAATTTCAAAATGAAAAGCAGTTTTGATAAAGCAATTTCTACGATGAAATGAAAGATAATAATTATAGACCTAGAAGAAATTGATGGTTCAGCTACAAAAACTGCAAAAGGTGGTAACTATATATTTGTGAAACTTGTATCAAAGAAAACCATAAAGTATTATGAAGGCCTAATTTTAAAATATGATACAAATGAAAAAATACTGCAAAATTTGATAGAAAGAATAGAAATAGCTACACTTTTTATTGGTTTGATGTTAGAATTATAACTGAGGATGAAATGATAATGTTTCTCCCTCAGAAAACTTCAAATAGATGCTGCCATTAAGTCTTTCCTTTTTTTTCAACCTATATATTTTTTTCTTATTTGACCGAAATTGATCTCAATCGACTCTATTATGCTTGTTCAACACTAATTTATATGTAACAGCAAAAAATATGCCTAATGGCTTTTAATGAATTTCACAAACAAAATTGTTTTGTATTCCGCTTTACAATTTTCTAACATACACATTTGAATGTAAGTAGATATCTCGTTAATGGATACATTTACAAAAAAGTATTTCCTACTAAAATGTTACATACTTTATCAGATAGGACATGCAAACCCCTTTTTTAGATATGCTCACTTTAAATATAAATAAATGGGGGGTGGCCCACTTACCCCTTCCTAGGGTGTAAGTGGGCCACCCACGCCATTTTGTAAAGAATAAGATACTTAAAAATATTTAAAGCATTTTTTCAGGAAATAATGCTGAACTTGTATTTAGTAATAATGTCCAAGATAAAATAAGTCAAAAAATTTAAGCTGCTTTGCTTTAAAACTTTTGTATAAGGCTTTAAAAACGAACTGTTCTAAAAAGGGGGCCCACTTACAATAACCAACCCTATGTTGATTAATTCTAAAGTAGCAAATAAAATGTAAGTTGAAAATTTGAGAAACTAAATAGGCGGTACATTTAAAGCTATTCACTGTAAGCTGTATTCCGTTTATTTCGTCTCTGTTAAAAGAATATTTAAGCATAATAGGAAATAAGAACTATTATTTTAAACTCAAGCCCCCTTTTAATATAAAATTATTTTTCACAAACGTTGATTGCTTGAGGAACCCTCTGTCATTATAGCATGATAACAGCGGTTACAGAGCCCCAACAGATGTTACAAGTTACAGTCTTTACAATTTCGAAGAAAAAAAGAGTTCAGAGAAAAAAAAATATTATATTCCTCTAACGGCATAGCTGTAAGATAAATCTTTATGAGAAAATGTAATCAAATTTTTAAAAGTTATTTTAAAATTATTTCAAATTTGGTAACAGACGCTACAGAGAGGAAAAAACGCACCTTAAAAAAATGTTTGGAAATCCATTAAGGCTGATGTTTTAATATATCTCAAAATGGCTTGTGAAGCTTATTTTTCGCTTACTAAATGTATTTTAGAAAGGTAGTGCCATTTTTTATGGTTAAATAATACCATTATACTTATCAACACATGTTACAAAAATTCCTGGAAAAATCTTCTTTTGCTTTAAATAAAAAAAATACATTTTTCAAAAATAAATTCAAGGCATATCGTACACAAAACAATACTATGAACTATCTCAAAATAATTTTATATGGAAATAAAAGTAGTAGCTAGCTACAAAAACTCAAAAAAAGCTAATGCCCAAGAAATTTTTTCCGGACAGCCAAAAATGCAGTTTTAACTTTTATATATTTTTTTCTTTCATTTAACTTTATTTTTACTAAAGCTACATTTGTTATAAACAAATTAGTTGTTTTTAAGTTTAGCAAAGTCATTGAGTCAAAGCACTAATTCTTTTTTTTTAATCATTATTTTATTCACATCAAATCTGCAAGTAAAGCTGGAATGACCCACCTATTTCACTAGTAGGCACTTTTTTAAAATAGTGACAACTTTTTTTTTATAACTTAGAGTTCTAAAAACTAAATACACACATATATTTTTCTTTTGTTTGTTGACATGAAAAATCCTAAAAGGATCTATTAGGGTAAGTAGTGAAAATAATTTAGTTTATAAAGGCTGTTTCTTAATTTTGATGGACAATATTTTACCAGTTACTTAAAGCCTTTTGTACATTTTATGGCTTTTAATGTATATTTTGAGTGCAGCAATTGATAGCTTGTTTTTAATCGTTTTTTCCCCATTTAGTAGCCCGCTGGTGGGTGGCAACCACTAATTTCTGCACTTTAAATGGCATGTTTAACTAGGATTTTTTTTTTCGTATTAGACTCACTATAAGCTTTGTGCAATGAGTTACCGCCCGTAAGCCAGGGCTGAGGCAGAACTGTAGCAAATGCACGGATAGGATGCTATATGATCGGGCTGTGAGTGCATTTGCTACACTATAAGCTTTATTACCACATCCTCCCAGGTAAAAAAAAAAGCTTATAGAATATTTCAGACAGCTGAAAGTTTGGCTATGCATAGTACGCCGCTAAATTAAAGGGTACGGACATTCAGTTATAACTCTTCTAGATTCTAGATAGTTTAGTTTTTCTAGATAAAATAAAAGAAATATTTCAATTTATGGATACTTTTGTGCATATTTTTGATCCGTAGTGGCAAATAGTTGGTTTGCATGATGTTGTTCACCGTAAAAACCCACAACATTTATTTGCTAAAATTTAATTTGTATGCATATGTATCATTAGTTATATATATATATATATATCTCAGTCATACCAGCGTAAGTCTACAAATGGTTATTTTTACTTTATGAAAAAAGTACATTGTATGTGGAATCTTATTCCGAATCTACCCCGAGAACGTTATTCTATCAAAGAAATTCCTTTACAGTTATTCAGCAGCTTTAAAAGAAAGCGAGTT
This sequence comes from Uloborus plumipes, assembly GCA_038373865.1. Classification (NCBI taxonomy): domain Eukaryota; kingdom Metazoa; phylum Arthropoda; class Arachnida; order Araneae; family Uloboridae; genus Uloborus; species Uloborus plumipes. Next base: position 34,852 of record JAXGGA010001214.1, on the reverse strand, counting down.
CTACCCTTTGCATGCATCAGACAAGCATTTTAGCGCTCTTTTGTAAAGTAACGAAAATGGACTTAAGTTAGTCTGGCACCGAGGTACAACTATATAATTATTATTATTATTTTTTTTTCTGCAATGCCCCATGAATTTTTTTCGTACCTAAAAATGTCAGTTACTTGCATTGTGCTGTTTGTCTTTCACATAACATATTTTATGCATACATAGTAGAAAATAATGCATAAGCAAATCAGGAACGCTAATGCAAAAATATGAGCGTGGGTCAATGTTGCTCGATGGGTAAAGGCACTTGACTTGAAATGGTTGCAGTTTTTTTAATACCGACTGGTCGAAGACCTTTCATGTCCGCTAATGGTGACTGGTTAACTAATGCAAGTTACATTTTTAATGGTTACAAAGTCTTCCAAGTTTGCATTTTAAATATATACCTCTGGGTGCATTGTATCAGGGGTTGCTAGACTTTTAGTTTCGGAAGAAAACACAGAGCTATCTGCAAAGCACCACCAATCTTTTAAGCAACGTGTAGAAGGTTCAAATTACAGCTAAGTGGAGTATGAAAGTATAAAAAATCATAATGAATGCAGGATACTTGTCAAATGAACATAAAATCGGATTATCCAAATTCCACTACAGTATAACATTAAAAGGCAGCTAGCTACGATTTCTACGATTGATATGCAAATTTTGAAACACTAAAAAAGTACGTATACCGATAAATTTTGTAAAAAAAAAGAAAGAAATTGCTTATGATTACTCACTTTCTAAAGAAATAATAAAAATTTTAACTATATCAGCGAATAGTTCTCTAAAACTACTATTTACTGTTTTTTAATAATGAACAACCATAGATTGAGCCCCATTTTATTGCATGAGTTTCCCTTTTCGATTTCGCGAAGTGTAAAAATTTATCTTAGAAAACCTTCTTTTAAAATACGCCTCAAACGCTTGAAGCATGTATAAATGGCAATAGTGAGGTTTAGTATTCTTCTCAGCAACATCAGAACACGTCAGGCCATGAAAAGTAGCTCAGAAAAGGCATCAGCAGAAAAATACAGACTCTGTTGCTAGTTTACGTTACTGTGTTTTTCCTTTTCTCTTGTTACTGAATCTGGTAGCAGATTTTTGTTAAAGTTTATTGAGATTTGAAGCATAATAAAATAATTGGCGCGAAAGCTACAACTTTAGCGTGAAGCGAATATCAAAAAGGCAGAGAATAGGTAAGAACTTGAAGTAATAGTTTCGATGTATTGGATGTATTCTTTACATGTATTCTGATGTAAATTTGCACCAAATACCGGGGCATTAGATAGTTATCTATTGCACATTTATTCGTGTGCAATAGAGAGTAGTATTTTCTGGTTTAAAGTTTTTTAGCTGAAACGATCTGTGTTCAAACTTTAAAATGGTACGTATGCATATGTTTGAAATATACTCTTGTCTGGAATATTTTTTTAGACTATCTGGTGTTTTTTGTCATTTTCTTCTAATTTTGTCGAGGAAGCAGATTATATGTGTCTTGTACAAAGTTTTTTCCCTTTCTCTGACAACATTTGTCAGAGAAAGGGTTTGACAGCATTTGTCTTATTTTATCTGGCCTTAAGTATCTAACCCGGTATAGGGTACCATTCCAGGTGGCTCCAGGTACTTCCTACGAAAAAATAAAAACCCAAATGTAAGATTTCATCCAATAAAAAAAAATGTTTGAACAAATATTTAAAAAAAAATTGACGCATAAAGATGCAATGTTTTTTTTAGATTGCTTTCAGCACGAATTTGTCTTGGGGTAGTTACATTATAAATAATAATATGATATGTTAGAAAATTAGATTATCATAATGTATGCGTAGTGATTTTCTCTAGTAAGAACATAATACATGTTTCGTAATTATTTCAATGATTTAAATTTGTCAATTTCTACATTTACTTTATCATACACTAGAAAAAAAAACCGCTTGACGTGTTATGCAAATCTTATGATATGTATACATAAATTTTAAAATCTGGATCACCTGCATATTATGTTCATTTATGACGCAGGCGTATAACATTGTTCCGAAATATTTAACTTACCTAAATAAACTTTGCTAGTCAAAGAAATTCCTAGCAGAATATATCTCGCGAAAGATTCAGGGGAGGGGGGGGGGCACGACTTCCCCAAATATGCTTTTCAATGCAAGAAAGAAGATCATATCCTCAGGCGGCCATTATAGATTTTTCACATCAAAAGAATGAATGAGCGCCAAGAATAAAAAATATAACAATGTAGGTTTTTTGTACATTCTCCAGTTATTTCTTGATATTTCATAATGTGCGCTGTTTTACTTTGAACTATAGAGTAATTTTAAAAATAAGCGATACAAAATGTCTTTCCCTTTTACCAATCTTTGAAAAAATGAATTTTTATTCGTTATCTGCTTTTTTATGACCAATTTTTAAATAAATGAAGAACAAAGCACGATGGCTAAAAAACGTAATACATGTTTTTTTTTAAACAAAATTTTTTCGATTTTGTAAACGTCGTTCTTCCATTTCCAATCTAAACGAACTTTAAATACGCAATTAAGTTGCACGGTAAAATATTTTAAGAGTTGTTGCTAAAATAATACTTATACACTGGCGGAAAAAAAAATTCCAACACCAAGAAAGACTTGTGTTAGATAAACGAAATTTGGTAGGCTTGTTTATGCAACTGAAAGATGACATCGATTGAAATTTCGCGCTCCGCGCATAAGTGTGGCGCAGCTGGCGTCACTCAGAACATGCAAATAAGGCTTGTTTTAAAAGCGTGTTGTGAATCTCGTGAGTATTATTCTTCCATGAAATTTGACGAATTGCGTTCATGTTAGCCAGGAATGCCTTTAAGAAGACGAAGAAGCCACTATCAACAGCTCACCGAGTTTGAACGAGGTCGTACAATTTGGCTACGAGAAAGTGGATTTTCATTTTGCGATACTGCAGAAAGACTTGGGGGGAAATATTTCCACCATGCATGATTATTGGAAGCTATGGTCAAGGGATGGTTCTACCTCAAGAAGATCGAGTTCCGAGCTGCCACGTGGCACGACTGAGAAGGAAGATCGCCAAATCCTGCGTACGGCTGTGGCGCATCGTACTGCATCTGCGGCTGACATTCGAGCTGTAGTTGGTACCGTCGTGACTCAAAGAACGGTAAGGAACTGTTTACTTCAAGGACAGCTCCGAGCCAGGCAGCCTGTAGCCGGTGTTCCATTGACTGCAACCCATTGCTGTTTCCGACGGCAGTGGTGCCAAGACAAAGATCACTGGAGGTCGGAGTGGAGATCTGTTGTAATTTTTGATGAAAACAGATTCTGCCTTAGTGCCAGCGGTGGCTGTATATTGGTCAGAAGGAGGCCAGGAGACCGCCTGCATCCAAGCGGTCTACGGTCTAGACACACGGGACCCACACCTGGAGTCATGGTCTCTGGAGCAATTTCCTACGACAGCAGGGGCATTCTTGTGGTTATCCCAAACTCACTGACTGAAAATTAGTCGTCAGTCTGGTAATTTAACCAGTAGTACAGCCCTTTTTGAGTAGCATTCAAGGGAGAGTTTTCCAACAGGATAATGATCTCCCTCACATCGCTGCTGTAATGCAATGTGCTCTACAGAGTGCTGACATGTTACCATGTCAGCACTCTGGCACCATGTCACCAAAGTCACCAGGTCTGTCTCCAATTGATAACGTATGGGATATCATTGGACGGCACCTCGAGCATCGCCCACAGTCAGAAATGACGGTCCTGGTATTGACACAACAAGTGCAACAAGCATGGTACTCCATACCACAAAGTGACATTCGGCACCTGTATGACATAATGCATGCACGCTTGCAGACTTGCCTTCAAAATTCTGGCGGTTACACCCTCTATTAAATTAACATAATTTGTCATTTGCACAGCACTTCCTCGAGCTTGAATTAGCCAGTGATCTTGTACATTTAATCAATTAAACATGTTAACTAGACAATTGCATTCCCCAAATTTCATTACTCTACAGTAATTTTTTCTTGGTGTTGGGATTTTTTCCGCCAGTGTATTTGAAAGCAGTTATCAGCAAAGGAAACAGTTCTCTTGATTGTTCAAATGAGTTTGTTTGCAGTTTCAATCTGTGTTAGAAATTAATAGTTGCAATGCTTTAGTTTTTTAACTCTGATGTGCTTTTATATATATTTTTCAGTTGTGCATAAACTTTAAATAATCAGGGCAAAGAAAAAAATACATGGAATGCGAAATATTCTGTTCTTTGTTTCCCAAATAATATTCAAGTTTTTAAATACTTCCAAAATTTCTATTCATGAACAAGTTTTGAGGTTGGCATTTTTTAAGCTGGCAGAACACATTTGAACTCAAAAATAATTATTTTTAGAATAAACGGATTAATTAAAATACTAGAAGCAGAATTAGTTTGGTTCAGTAAATTCGATTTAAGATTTGTACTTAAATTTATAGAGAAAGTTTTACCATTAGTACATTTGTATATTCTGATTTTTTTAAAAGCATAAAAACCTATTTACAAAGGCACTTAAATTCATTTTTTCTCATCTAATTCATTATTATAAGCAGTTTCCTTTTTACTTAGCTGCAAATTCCGTCATTGTTTAACGTAAGCTCATTGTGAAATGCAAAATCAAGCAGATTTTCTCTCAAGAAGATGAATACTTCTCTTGAGAAAATATAGTAGATCAGAAAAATCATCAGCATTAACTTTTCTTTTCATTTCTATTCGTGTTGAATAAGCTATTGTGCGAGTTCAGTTGAACAATAAGTGCCTAATACTTCCACTAGAGTAAATCGTGAAAATTTAAAAATAAAATCTATTTAAGATCAGTCTACCTTATATTTTCATATATAACGCAATTTAAATGATTTCTAAACTGATTGTGAAAAATTAATTCATGGAAGATTAACTCCAATGAAGAAAATCAGCTTTCGTTTAACAGAAAGACAATCTGTAAGTTTTAGGGGAAAAACACACCATGTACAAAAGTAATTTCACATTTGTTTTCCTCAATGACAAAGAAATGCGTTTTGCACCTTTTGTTTGCCATTTTCTTAAAATAATATAACGTTACTTCATTAACGTATTGACATTGCAAAAGAGTTTTCCTCAGGAATGAACAAGCTGCATTTTTAAACTCTTTAAAAACAATGTTTGTTAATCAAAATTGAATTTTTAATAACTATTTGCTGTTGGTGTGCTTTTTTGGACTGAACATTCTTAACAAATTATTACTGGGGTTATAGATAAATTATAATTTATTAGTGACGGGTACATTTTCATCCAAGCTTGGCAAATGTTTTCCGTGTTTAAATAAATAATGAATGTAAACCGCTTAGAAAAGAGATTTTCGTTCATATATTAAATTATTTAAGTAAGTGAAAATTGCGATAAAAATGTAGCACTTAGGAGTTGGAAAAGTTTTCTTTCCTACTTAACAATGCGAGAAGAAAAATCCACATCTTTACATCAAAGTAAATGAGTACTAGTAACAGATCACTCGAAAATATTAAGTCAGTTACAATAATATTTTGAATGAATTATATCATTAGATTAGTTATCCATCATTTTTATATCATTAGATCAGTTATCCATCATTGTTTAAATCTCTTAAATTGGTTGCCGAATCTAATAAAAAAAGGTAATCCAGAAAGTAAGTTATGTTTTCCTTTTCACTACAAAATAGCTACTCTTGTTAGTTCTAGCACACATGTTCCTTATTTGTGTCATCGACAAGAGAGGCAAAGGTGCTTTCAAACCGCTGTTGTTTTGAGAGCGTTTAAAATATATAAAGCAATCCGCATTCTCACCACGTGCGAGATACGGTCAGCCATAGGATTTCTGTAAACGAGAAACGCCAAAGCTTGTGAAACTCACAGACAAATTTGAAGAAATTGCGAGCACTGTGCCTTGGGTTTTCATGGTAAGAAGCGGAAATTAATACAGCTTGGATCTCGCAACAGAGTGAGACGAGGCAGCTTCATAATGATAACTTTCATCTTCCCAAGCACCTGGAGTCCTTGGAAGCAATTCCTAAAAGGTCCGAGAGGTCCTGTTAGCCTTATCGGAAGTTAGGAGACTGGTCATTTTTGGGACCCGGTTCGAATTCAGAGTAGTATAGTTTTATATATGTAGGAATTATTCCTCATAAACAATCAATACATGACTATTTACTTTACTGCCAGGACTTATGTTGCCTATATTCGTACGCACGCAGAGAGACGCGGAGTGAAGGCCGATTCAGATTGCGAGCGACGCGAACGAACGAAGCGTTTTTCGCTCGCTGGTCAAAAATTCCGATCATTCATACTAGATGCGGGCGAAAGTCACGTGATGGTATTCACCCACTAAGGGTAAAGCGCGTCCAACTCGCGAGAGCCAATGAAATCGAATGTCCACGCGGTCAAAACAGAGCAAAGATGGCGCCTTCCCTCTAACTGGCTGTCGCTCTCGTTGCCAAATTTCGTTCGCCTTTCGCACGCGAAAATATCTAGCATGCTAGATCGCTCGCGACAGGCGAATATTCGCCGCGTTGTCATGGGAACGCATTCCGAAAACCTGTTTCGAGAGGAAAAGTTCGCTTCGCGAACGCGTTTCGCTCGCTATGTGAATCGCGCTTGACGCGGTTTCAGCTGGCGGAGATGATCGCGAAGCGAAGATAGTCCTGAAGTGACAATGAAGATGTTATTGTTTTGATGCCTATGTTAAATTTCAGATGCATGTGTTTCTCATGTGCTTTCATGTCCATTAAATGTTTACAAAGACAATGATCTCATAATTTAGTAGCGAGTTCACACCCCTAGACAACACAAAGTCAATCTATATGCATTATGGGGTGAGGGGCCCAAGAAACTAAACTGTAAGGGGTCCGTGGCAACTCTCAGAGGCTGTTTCCTGGACAAGATTAGACCTACAGTTCGACAACCGATGAGTTGGAAACAGGGACGTCATTTCAAGTTTTTCCAGGGGGGCGGGGGCAAAGATTAAAAACGCAATACAATATCACCAGAAAACAACAAAAACCACGCCCACTTATATGTAAATACATAGATTTCTCAAAGTCAGGGGGGATGGGGGGCAATTGCCCCCCCCCTGCCCATCTTAAATGACGGGCCTGGCTGGAAAGACAAAATTCTGGTTTATAGTCGGAAATGAAAGCATCTATTAGTTTTCGGATGCCAGCTTCTACAGATGTGTGTAGCTTCTAAATTAAGCAGACTCACATTATGAGCGGAACACGCGCATCAGATAGAGTTATTTTAGCTAGACGTTTGCCAACTCTATAGAAACCGTAGATAGACAGTAATGGTTTTAATCTGATAATCTCAGGTGGCATCTAGCTTCCACAATGGTATCCATTATTGAATCACTCATGCTATGCTACAATAAATTCCAAAACAATTGTGGTGCCAATCTCGGATGTACGGTGTACGCCGCCTATACTACTTTTGTATTTAATTAGCACCAAATGATTGTTTCCTTTTTTGTATCAATAAACAAGTTAACTTTTTGCAAACCCCGTTATAATAATTTATACGTGAAAAATTATGAAATATTACTAGATTAAACTTACTTTCACGGAAAAACTAAAAGGCATATACACAAAAATAAATTAACCAATTGAGAAGTAAAAAGAAAAATAAACAAATAAAACAAAATGTCTCTTATTTTATATTAATCGAAATGTGTGCTGAAACGTGCCAAATGGGTAAATACGTAGTAAAATGAAGTTGTTAAGCTAACTTACATTTTTTATGGCGAACTACTTAAAAAAATATTTTAAAAATTACAGTATGTAAAGAACGAAAGAGAGAATAATGTCTGTTGTAAAAAAATTGCTAGTTAATTTGTAGATGAGAAGAGAGTAAAATGGAATACCACTTACATTTTTCAAAATAACGTTTTGTTTTTTAAATAAAAAATTTCAAAATCATCATGAGTACATAGTAAGACTAATTGTAATGAAATGTGTCTTGTAAAAAAATGCTATTTATTTCTAAATATAAAGAAAATGTTAAAAAAAAAATATTACAAATAGAGGCTAATATGAAATTCTCGGGAAATATGGAATAGGTGGTGTTAACCATTGAAATACTAATTGACTTCATAGAACACTGTTATCATACCACAAATAAAAAAATTAAATAATTTAAAAAAATAATAATACTTTTATACTTAAGTATGTAGCTCTAATTTTTGACATTAAATGTGAATCATTTCTGTTTCGAGTCTATTTACAGATAACACCGATGTAATCGTCTTGCTCTGCTCCTGTGCAGTCAAGGTGAACCACCCACAGACAACAACTAACGCATTGAATCCAAATTTCACCTCGTTGATCTTGAGAGAACTTGCCGTCGCAAAAGATACATTCAACGTCTTTGCTTTCTTGTTGTCTTAAAATACTTAGTATTCCATAATACCCGATACGCCATCTTGGGAAATGAATATTTAAAATGATGAACCAAATATTGAAAGCTAAAAAACTACTACAGTATAAAAAACTACAATTATTTTAGTGTATATTACGATTAACATCAATACTTTAAGTCATACACTGCTCGACATTGCAAATGCAACACCAAGAAGGAGTGATCAGAAATTCATGCAAATTTTACCCTAGACGCACGTCACTGAGTTATGCAAATGATATGAAATGCGCAGCTCTCCGACGCACGTGAAGTAAGATATAAGAGAATGAAGTTGAAAAGTGGGCTATGTTCATGTTGGTTTTTCTGCCAGACTAATTATCGGAGAAATTTGGTTTTTGTCTCGAAGGATACGTGTGATAGGAGGAAATGCCACGCCGTCCTCAACGAAGACACTTCCAGCATATAGACGACTTTACAAGGGGTATGGTGATCGGACTGAGAAGGGGAGGTTGGTCCATACGTCAAATTGCAGCTGATACCCACATGGATGCAAGCACTGTGCATCGGCTGTGTCGGAGATGGTTGGAAAGAGGAAGTGTAGCCACATTGAAGGGTGCAGGTGCAGCCAGAGTGACGTCAGACCGCTTGGATCGACGGATTCACCGACAAGCTGTGGCGGACCCGCAAGTCACTTGTACGTTGATTCTGCAGCACGTGCAAGGTACCCTTTATGTTCCTGTGTCGACCAGACCCATTTCCCGTCGACTGGTTGCACGTGGCCTGCAATCACGGCGCCCGCTAAGAAGACTGTCATTGACCTCACAGCACAGACTCCAACGTTTGGAATGGTGCCAGACCAGAGCGACGTGGATGGCAGAATGGCAAACCGTAGTGTTCTCAGATGAATCCCGCTTCTGTTTGTCCAGCGATAGTCATCGCATACGTGTGTGGCGTCGACGTGGAGAAAGATCGAATCCGGCAGTAACTGTGGAACGCCCCACAGCGCGACAACGTGGCATAATGGTTTGGGGCGCTATTGCATACAATTCCGTATCACCTCTAGTTCGTATTCGGGGCACTATGACGGCCTAACGATATGTAGATAATGTACTGCGGCCGGTGGCAATCCCCTACCTTCAGGGTCTGCCAAATGCAATTTTTCAACAGGATAACGCCCGGCCTCACAGTGCTCGAATCTGCCAACATGCTCTACGAGGTGTACAGATGCTTTCCTGGCCACCATACTCTCCTGACTTGTCACCAATCGAACATGTGCGGGACGTGATTGGACGCCGTTTGCAGAACCTGTTACTGCCTCGTTCAGAGGACGAACTGTGGCAAATGGTTGAAAGGGAATGGAGTGAAATCCCTCAGGACACCATCCGCAGGCTTAATAACTCCATGCCTAGACGTGTTTCTTCGTGTATCGCTGTCCGCGGTGGTCCTACTTCTTACTGAGTCGACGCCGTCCTCGCTCTACATTTTGCTTATTTATTTTGAAATAAATATCACTTATTGTTCCATACTGTCCCTGTCTTCTTACCAAATTTCATCAATTTCTGACCACTCCTTCTTGGTGTTGCATTTTCAATGTCGAGCAGTGTATGTATACTAACAGATTAAAAATTTGAAAACTTACCTCCAAAATCTCTTGAGAATCAAAAACTAAACTTTTTTTGTAGCACTCTAGTGACAACAGTAAGCGGCAAACTCTAACTGCAATGCATCATGAGAGTCTTTCTTGAGTAGTTCATGTTATTTCCACGATATTGCAGCACCGAACAGAGTAAAAACCTCGGTATTCCATATTTCCCGACTATTCTATAATACTCTCCTCTCCTCTACGTTTAAATGCAGAGGAAAATTTTCACTTTATTTTTTTATGGATTAAAACAGTAATTAAAATAATTTTCGAATAAATACCCTTTTATAATAATAATAATAAAATAAAAAAGAAAATCAGCACACTAAGAAGCCGTTGTCAGAATGAATGCCGATTTGACACACGTCAGGACAACATTGATTTAAGAAGGTGATTACAAAATTAAACAGAATGATATGTGAAAAATTGCAAATAAATGGAGGTTTTAGCACCGTTGAGCTACATCTAGCGCAGATACATGCTGTGACACAAAGAAGCAATAAGACATTAAAGTCTGGTACGACTTCCTTCGTGAGTGATCTCAAATATTCTCTAGCTGTGGCAAATCAGAGGATCGAGCAAGTCAGAAAAATGTTATGATGTGGTGAAGGAAGTCTTTTGACACTTTTGCTGTCTGTGAACGGATCGTTGTCCTGTTAAAAAAAGGCTCCTGGGAGCACTGGCATATGGATCAACAAAAGTGACAGAAAAATATCCCGAACGTACCCCTGGGCAGTCGTTGCGTTGTGCACCAATATAATTGGTGATCGTGTATCACATACGATGGCATCACATTACATCACAAAAGCTGCGAGTCAGTTGTGCAGTTGAAAAGTAAAAGGCACTATTGAGGTGGTCACGTGGTGCCTATGCATGCGCAACCATCCACAGACGTACACACAAGAGTGTATTCATTGTCCAAACTGTATCCGTATTCGTTGCTGAAGGCAATCTGATTCTATACGGTTGAAATCAGTAGATATCGAATTCGACTCTACTCCATACAGAGCCGACAGTGTGACAGCTCTAATTCTACCTTTGTTTTCAGTGGCATACCGCCCCTCTACAGCTGAAGATATGTCATGGGACTCAATCGCATTCGATAACGGCCTCCATTAATATTGATCTACAAAACCAGGACACTCCAGCGGCAGGTTCGTCATAAGCATCCGTCACATATGTTCGTAGTCATGGCAGGGCCCACAGGAGCCATTTTTCAACCGACGAATTCTCAGTCACACACAGAAAGGTGTCACCCCTTCTCGCCTGCTCGATACTCTAGTTTGTCAAAGATAGATAATATCTGGGATCAATTGGGATGGTTAGTTGAACTACTACGAGTTAGATCGAATGAGTGGGACTTTTACAGTAACTGTATAATGAGATGACGTAGGACATCGCAAGACACTTTTATGTCTTAAGGCACCCCTGTCTCACCATTTATATCCACGCTAAAAGGGACTCAACAAGATACAGAAAACTCTATTCGTTTGAGAATCTTTTATTATAAACGATAGATTTACTTTCGTTATCACTTTCTAATGTCAATGATGTCCTCACATGTGTAAAATTGCGTTTTATTCTGACAACTCCTTCTAAATGCGTTGAGTTTTTTAGTTATAGCGTGAGTTAATAAATTATATAATAGAAAAATCCAAATAAATGAATATATAAAGGAATGAATAAATAAATGAAAAATAACTCGTGAAATAATAAAATAATGTTTATTTTAAGTAAAAAATAAATGGATAACTGAGTAAACTAATAATTTAATAAGTCGATGAATAAATAAAAGAATAAATGTACATGAATAAATTAACTAATTATGGCATAAGCTGATTAATAAATGAAAGGATGATTAACTGAAATAAACTATCATACTTCACTCCGCAGTTCACATGCACTTGATAAATTGTACTAAACATTAAAAATTCAAACATGCATAACAATAAGTAAATAAATGCTGCATTGAACGACAGTACATCTCAAATAATATTTAAAATGTTTATTACAAAATTTTTTGGTAGAATCCTAGTTTAAGGTCCGGGTTTGGCGATTTTGCTTAAAGTCGCCAAACAATCCAATCATCCAATGATAATTCTATGGTTGCCATTTTGCTTAAAGTCGCCAAACAATCCAATCATCCAATGCTAATTCTGTGGTTACCAGATTTATTCATTTATCGCCGGACCATAAACTAGGATTCTACCAATTTTTTATTATTTTATATCAACAATTATTATTTTTGTTGTTAACAAAATATTAATAGAAGAGTATTACATTTAAAAAAATGATTTGCATTATTATAATACCTTAATCATCAAAGGGTTTTCTTTTGACTAGAATCAATTATAAGTTTCACAATATTGTTAAATTATTAAGAGATAGTTGGAGCTACAAACCGTGAAAAATGCTTTTGCATTTTCCTCTGCCCCACGTTTTCCATCATAACTTTGGTCAACACAAGTTATTTTCAACAAAAATGGATTCATCATTTAAAATATTATCATCTATTTTTAATTATTGTTATGGCTACAAACATATTAGTTGTATTCACTTGTGTTTAAAGAATACGAATAGGTATATCTATTACTTTAGAATATACGCTTCTAATTCATACTACAGGTAGTTATCAAAATAATGGAAACACTTGAGATTCATAAGAAAAATCTACCGTTCATCGCAAAATAAGAGATCAATTGTTCTTTAACTTTAGTCATACCAAATATAGACTTCACCGGACATTTCCACATTGGAATTAAATCACCCATGCATTTGGAGGACGACGAAAAGGGGGTCGGAAGAAAAACCGCTTTTTGACCATAACACTTCGAAAATAGCTCAGAATAAGCTATAAATTTCGGTAATTAATTAGCATACTGTGTATAATTACTGTACAAATTTTTATGAATGTACAACTTATACTTCCGAAGATATGAAACATTTTTTAAAAACGGCAATTTTATTTGAAGGGTTTTTGCTCATAACACGCAGAGTTTTTGATTAAACCTTACCAAAACTTCAGGAAAGATGACAAAATACAAGAGAAGGAACATGCTAAAACGGCAAATAAAAATATTAAAAATCCGATGAGATATGAATGTTGAAAGGAAATAATTGTACCCGGCGCATGCGCGAACGACAGAAATTTATAACTACAAAAATATTGTAGCCTGGTTTATACTGCATCTTATAAAAAAAGTTTCAGTTGAATATCGTAAGAATTGAAAAAGATATCAGCGATCTAGTGAGCTGTAATTCATTCATTTGCAGCCAATGCATAAATGGCGAGGGGTTATCCACAAATAGTGTGGTGATAATCGAGCATTTTTTCAATGTTAAATTGTATACAGTTTGAAAATTTATATTCGGCATAGAAGTCACATTTCGCCTATTCGGCCAAAAAGACCTTTTCCGCCAGGTGGCAGAAAGTATCCGGACACCCCCTGAAACGTTGGTTTTGAACGATGACGCAATAGCCTTTAATTTCAAAATAGCTCTTTGTGGACAGTTCCTGACTATTTATGTATTGTCTGCGAATGAATGAAATACAGCTCACTAGATCGCTGATATCTTTTTCAATTTTCATGATATTTAACCGGAACTTTTTTATAAGATGAAGTATAAATCAGGGTACAATATTTTCGTAGTTATAAATTTCTGTCGTTTGCGCATGCGCCGTGAAAAATTATTTCCTTTTAACGTTCATATCTCATCGGATTTTTAATATTTTTATTTACCGTTTCAGTATGTTCTTTCCCTTGTATTTTATCATCTTTCCTGAAGTTTTGATAAGGTTTGATCAAAAACTGTGCGTGTTATGAGTAAAAACCCTTCAAATAAAATTGCCGTCTTTTAAAAAATGTTTTATATCTTCAGAAGTGAGAGTGGTACGATCATAAAAATTTGCACAGTAATTATACACAGTATGCTAATTGATTACTGAAATTTATAGCTTATTCTGAGCGTTTTTCGAAGAGTTATGGTCTAAAAACGGTTTTTCTTCCAACCTCCCTTTTTGTCGTCCCCCAAATGCATGGGGGATTTAATGTCAATGTGAAAATGTCCGGTGAAGTCTATATTTTGTATGACTAAAGTTAAAGAACAATTGATCGCTCATTTTGCGATGAACGGTAGATTTTTCTTATGAATCTCGAGTGTTTCCATTATTTTGATAACTACCTGTATATTGATTGATCCATGCAAGAGGAGAGCTTGTGTTTACTGCAAATTACTCCTGTGATTAAAGTGCTAAGTGTACGTCTGCAAGCTACATGTAGATATTGCTAATCATTAGAAGTGAAGGGTTGGATTTCAAATGAATCTTAATGGAAATTGGAATGTCCATTAGCTTTCACTTAAGTACAATGGAGAACTCGAGTCATGCAGTCAACAATGTAGATTTATGAAGACGTTCTCATCTGAGTTTACCACAACTTGAGTAATATCATGTCTAAATGTAAGATCATTTCTCATATAGTAGTTAAGATAGAGTTTTGTTATGCTTTTCTAGTTAAAGCGTTTCAAAAGAGCTTACAGTAATGATTAAATGATTTCTCGTCTGCATCAAAAATTATATTTTCGTGGATAGTATAAAAGCAATGTATTCCGGTTATTTTAAAATATATGTTTAGAGACTAAAAATGCTTTTCCTGTCTCATGTATCAAAGACAAAAACTTTGTATTTACTTAATCTTAATAGTACTTTTAAATTACGGAAAATAATTTCGAAATAGTTAAATGTTGTATTTGTGCAATCTGAACTAGGAATAAAAATAAACGAAAACTGAAAGTGAAAGCTGATTGCATTTAGAGAGAGACACTCGTGAAAAGCTTGGGCACAAGAATATTGACATTAATATGGCCAATATAAACCGAGATATTCGTTTTCAAAATTATTAGGAACCTTGCAGAGATGAGATCGGAACCTATTGACTTTCAAAGGAATGACATTTTGTAGAAGTCAGAAGACAAAATATTTATGTTTTCAGTGTAGTTGAAACAAAAATGCAAATGCTATGCTATGACAGTTGAAAACACGCTTCAAAAGCTCATACAAAAAAATCCCTGGTCCGATGATACGCTTCTCATGCATTTCAATCTGGAAGAAGTGAATCAGGAGACATTGTTAAAGCACGGGAAATAAAACAACAAAAATATGCAAATTTCTGTGTGGGAGGATAATAATAATTTCTCTGAGGAGGATGAGTGACAAGAAAATGTTTGTGTATCAGAGTCGTAACGAAAGTTCTTTTTCAGGATTGTCTGAAACAAATAAGAATAAAAGATGGTTACTAAAATTCATTTTTAACAAAATTTGATGGTCAGCGAAACTTGAAACCGATAGGAGACGATCCAAATAAAGAAAATCATTCATTTTTGTTGGTTTGTTCAATTGTTTGTTGACGTATGGATTTTTCTAAATGTGTTAAGATTCCTGAAATTCCTCGTCAGCCGTGTTTCAATAGTTGACTTTTGCTTTGGTTGTTGCGAACCCCACTTTTTAGGCAATGGTACGGTAACTCATATAGGTACCCACAAAACAGCTGTACGATGAATATTAAATTCTTTTTAGTATTCTTATTTGCCCCTTTATACACGTTATCTGTTTTTAAAACTCATATCCTCAGTAAGAATGCATCACTTAAAAGCACCAATATTTATCAACTATAGTTGATAAATACACATTTACTGCCCTTTTTTTTCTTTGCAAAATAAGTTGTAAATAAGTATTCTACATAGCTTTCTTTTTATTGAAACTAAAAATTTTATTTTAATTATTTACTAGTCAACAAAATTCAATTTCGTGGTGACCCGAGTTTTGTTTACGTGAGATCAGAAATGTCAAAGACCAGAGTTCTTTTGGCAAAACGCGAGAAATTTTCTTCATTGAAAATAATCAATGCATTTCATCCATCGTATTGCATTTGTAAGGCTTCTTTCTGAATAACATGCCAGATGTTTTGGAAATCTATTTTTATATAACATATTTCTGCACTGCTGGTTTCCAAATGTGAGGAATATTTTTTCTGTTATACATACAGATATTTTCAATTTCAACTTTCTGCGTGTGTTTACCTACATGAATAAATCAGTTTAGTTTTCTGAAGAGTTCAATAAATAGTTTCTTTCTTGAGTGTTAATGGAAATTAAGATTTTCATTTTAAGCTCCGTTAGTTTATTTCGGTGCACTTTGACACTTTACAGTACGAATTTGCATGCGAAGAAAGAGCTGTCAGAATGAGACGAAATTTCACTCGTAAGAATGATATCGACAATTAAAAAACAATTGCGAAAGCAAAATGATAATTTATTGCAGAAGAATTGGTACATGAATGGTTATTTTCGTATCCTTTTTTGAGACACCTCTAACGTGAATGCACAAAATGAGGAGGTGAGCTTTAGTGTAAACGCGAAGAATAGCAGATCACATAAGTCACTTTAGCAGGTGCAATGACGACACCACATGATATTTGAAGGGTTTGAGGATGAAGGGGATAGGCTAAATATTATAAAAATAACACTCTAAACTGGTATGTAAGTAAGCAATGGATAAAGGTGAGCAAATAAAATTTATTACCGTAAAAGGGGCTGTTTCGGAGCAACGGGGTGATTCGGAACGAAACTTTTTAACCGTGCAAAATTCTTCATAAATGTACCGTCGGGTATATTTGGCAGCTGAATTTTTTTGGAAAGGTAATATCATAAGAAGTAGGATTTTTTTTTAATTCTGGCAACGCTATTAGCTTATGAGCAAGGCTGCAAGCGGAACGCTAAAAAACGTCAAGTTTTTATAGCCTGCAAAGCTTTGTATGTAAGTATAGACTTCTTAATGTTTCAAACCTAAGAACAGTATAACATATTTTAATTGTGTCATAAAAATAAAAAAATCCTTATGTCATAAGATACGGATATGTGGGGTGAACCGGAACACACGCTGATCTGTTATTACAAGTCCAACTTATTTAATGGAAACTTTGAAAAAGTAAAATTGTAACCCGAATTCTTGAAATCAACGCAAGGACAAGGACTTATTATTGTTTACCGATTCTGGTAAGCAACTAAACTCATGTTTGTAAAAATTGCAACACCATGAAGGATTTGCGCGAATGGGCTGAAATTTTCATCAAATGCAAAGTAGGGTGTGATATGTAAATGATTAGAATTTTAGACTCGTAGAGCATGCGTACGCTGAGCAGCGCCCTCTGAACGCCGGATTTATCCGAATAAATAGACGGCTGCTGCAAGGCGGGTATGGTTATAGGTGGTTATCTTCTTTTGGTAAACGTTAGCCCAGATGTTGCTTATGCCTCTTCGACGAAAAAGAGCGAGGTGGTAACAACTTACGGAGTTTGAACGGGGGAGGATCATCGGCCTTCGTGAAGCTGGATTGTCTCACCGTGAAGTAATCGTTCGTGTGCAGCGTAACAGCAGTACAGTGATGCGTGTTTGGAAGCAGTGGACGGATGAGTGTCGGACAACTCAAAAATCCGGGAGTGGACCCCGAAATGTGACGTCAGCGCGCGATGATAGACACTTGATCCGCATGGTGGTGACGAACAGAACAGCTTCTTCTAGACAATCGGAAGCAGAGTGATCAACAGCTACAGGTGTTTCATTGTGTGATTCATCAATTCGTAGACGTCTGCTGCAGCGTGAACTGCGCGCAATGAATTCTTAATACAGGATCCCCTCGCGCTAAATCATAGCCGCCTGCGGATACAATGGGCCAATCAGCATTAGGACTGGCATGCTGACTGGCAGTATGTTGTGTTTTCTGGTAAATCCCGCTTTAACTTTTGTGGTACCATGATGGCCGCATTCGCGTCCGACGCTATGCCGGTGAACGCCACCTTCCAGAGAGCATTATCGAACGTCACAGTGGACGAACAGCTGGAGTCATGGTCTGGGGTGCCATATCATATCACGGACGATCTCAATTGCTACGAATTGCGGGTAACCTGAACAACAACCGGTACATCAGTGAAGTTCTATAGCCCCAAGCTGTCTCCTTCCTTCAAGGCTTGCCTGGCGCTGTATTTCAGCAGGATTATGCCCGCCCTCATGTTGCTAGGAATGGTCAATCCGTCCTTGCATCGCAGCAGGTACAGCTTTTTGCCTGGCCAGCGTATTTTCCTGATATGTCGCCGATTGAACATGTCTGGGATTTCGTTGGTTGGCGTCTCGTTCGTGATCCTCGTTCTGTTGCTTCTACTGACGAACTTTGGGTACGCATACAAAGAGTATGGAATGCTCTTCATCAGGCAGACATTAAAAGTTTGTTTGACTCCATGTCATGTCGCGTAGCAGCACATTGCAGCGCGTGGTGGCTACACAAAATACTACTTTCAATATTTGTTTATTGTTTGTTATCTTTCTAAGTTTAATCATTTATTTGTACCACTATCACTCAGCTGTGTATTAAATTTCATTCAATTATGACGATTCCTTCCTAGTGTTGCAATTTTCACAAACATAAGTTTAAATCTTAGAGAATGACAGAAAGTTACAGATTTAAAACAATTTTTGCTCCAGGAGACTTATTTTTACTTAAAATGCAAGGAAGAAAAGTAATACAGATTCAATGTATCATAAGTTCAGTACACAGACAAGGATGAATACTTTGCAAAATCTTACAGGACGATCTCCGAAACCCAGAGATTTCAAGAAACGAAAGAAAAAGCATCGTTTATTCCAGAAGATGTTATGAAACAAGTACTAATATTCAATTAAAAATTTAAGCAACCCCTAACCCAGATTGCCAATCTCATATTAAAGCAAACTTCTGTGGTCATAAGCATTTTCAATCTAAATATATTTAATTGTTTTCGAGAGGACATGGTAAACACGGAAAAGGAAAGATAATCCTAACTAGTAAAATTTACTAGTAGCAAAAGCAGAATAAAGAGGAAAAATTGAAAACTCTTGTACTAAAATCAATTACAAGTATTTTAATTGTTTACAGATTGAAACTGGCAATAGGAAAACATTTTAAATTACTGAGTTTTCTTTCCTCGTCGACCAACAATGGCATCGGTTTCCGATCCTATAGAATGCCTTAGCCGCATTTACTGAAAAATGTAATTCGAGTTCTATGAGGTGCATTCAATTTCTAAGGCCTCCGATTTTTTTTTCTCCGAACTGGAAAAACACAGAAACATGTGCATTGTTTTAAAATAAGCTCGCATTCTTTGTCAAAACAGCACAGAGAGGGCAACACTATACGACTGATAGAATTTTAACGCCAGTCGCGAGAATGAGAACTGTTTTCGATACTTAAAATGGCGACGCTTTCCTTACTTGAATAGAGTGCAATCAATTCGTTTTCTGAATTTGCGTGGTGTGACACCAATTGAAATTCATCGACAGTTGAAGGAGACATGTGGTGATGGAATTATGGGATGTGTCGGAAAGTGCGTTCGTGGGTGTGACAGTTTAATGAAGGCAGAACAGAAAACAAACGGAAACAATCTCGGGCTAGAATTCCATCTGTCGCATAGGGTTGTGTTATGGTGATATCTTGAAGGTATCTACCAAAACGGCACCAATTTATGTGAAATCAATGTTAACCCATTAATGCCGGTTGGTACAAAAATATACCAACACGGAAAAGAAATATAACTTGTTCTTACATGGCTCTATCTGTCTAACAGTTGTGCATTTCACATGGTAAATACTCACAAAAAGGAAACTATACATAAGTTTCGCACCCTTGTCGAAAACGTGTGAGATAATAAGCTTAAAACTTGAATGAATGTCTTATTGATGTTTTCGAAGTCGGCATTAATGGGTTAAGGTGCTCTGATTCATTAGTGGTTAGTACATTGCTGTGTGAAAAGAATTGATTAAAGGTTCACCAGAATCTCACCATTTATCAAATTGAATTATATTATATAGGTGAATCATACTGTGTTTAAATTTCTAAATTAATATATTGCAAGCAATAGACAAATAATCACACTTCTGACATTAATTCATATATTTATTTTAACAATTAAGACATACTATGTAAATATTCAAGTTAATTAAAAGAGTTGCAACTAAAATTAAGTAAATAATAAATTGGCCAATATAGATTGATAAAATGGGTACCCGTAGATTAGCACTTACGTACGTATTGCAGATTCCCCAAAAGAGTTCATTTCACGTAGTAGTTTCTAACTAAAAGTTCGTAAAACAGAGTTCATGTTCCAGCCGAATTTATCACCAGTGAAAGCTCCTCTTAGGCAAAGTGGACACCTCCATTGAAGACTCCATAAAAGCGCCTCATCGTATCCAGGACTGAACGTACACAGGACCTTTTTGAAGACCTCCTGATTTTACAGCAGGAGAACCGTTCTAGACTATTTATATTCGTTATAAAAATTGCTTACATAATATAGAAGAGTTTCCTCTCAGATCATTGTATAAGGTGAAAAATTGCTCTGAGGGCTTCAGCAAAATTTTACTTCTTCATGTAAAGAGTAAAAGAATTCCTCTGAGGGAACTCTAGCAAAAATCTCTTCATATCCGGTAAAAAAAAGAAGGGATTTTGGGGGCTGAGCAGCTACACCCAGCCCCCAGCAAACGTATTCGAACTCTGGTGCCTAAACTGCAAACACCAGCGCATGAGGCCAGCGCCCCATTAATCTTCAAAAACGTAAACTAAAACTACCGCTAAGTCCCTGATTGGCTACAGGAACTCAGCAGCACAGCCAAACCAGAGAAGGAGAAAAATCCTCCGGTAATGTTGCAGTTAGCCCTCTCAAGGCTGTGAGAAAAGGTGAGTTGTGTTCGAATAGGAAAACCGCTCGAATAGGAAAACTGTGGTAGCTGTTTAGCGTTAAGGGGATGCTATAAGGTTTTGCCTTGTAGCAGGTTGCCATCTCTGTGATATTTTGACAAAGAACAAGCTACTTTTCTATATCTTTCCAGTCCGGAGAAAAAATCGGAGACCTTAAAACTTGATTCCCTTCAAAAAAAAAAAAAGTATAAGTAGCGACTCTCGTAGCACTGGATGTATGTTGAGTTCTCCGTGGACAAGACACGGGATGTCAAAGGCGGAGGTGCAGCAGTCCTATTGCTACATCCTAGATTAACCGATTTTCCATTGCCTTTCGATTTGCTAGAGATGCAGAATTATCCGGATGGAGAAAAGCATGATGTTTGCTAGGTTGGCTGAGAGTCAGCAGTCAGTTGGGGACTCGTCGGGCAGCGGCGAAAGCCATCTGTAGCCATTTCACTCGCGGCTCAAGTTTCGAGTACTAGTCATTGAGAATGAATAAAGGTGGAGGGAGCGTAGTCTTCAATTCTTGAAACTCAGATTTCAATTTTAATTTAATCTGACATATTTTAAATTAAAATATTGGAAGAAATCAGGTTTCTTTCCCTTGTGTTACGTAAAACAAGGAAATGTCTCTCATTCGCTGATGTTGAACCATGTGACATGCGATCTTTGTTTCAGCTTTTTTTTTGAGCCAATGATAGGACTTGCTCCCTCCATTTACTAATATCTGCTCTAAGGTTCGTAGCGGCAGGAGTCATCTGTGGCCGCCTCACGCGAGGCTCGGCCTCAGCTCGCGTTTCGAGCACTGGTTCTTGACTAAAGGCCCGGTTTCCTAGGAGTGAAATCGTCGATGTCTGCCGCAGATTGACGTCGCTTCACGCCATGCTCCAATCAAACTGGTTCTGATTCCAGCGTGCAGTCGCGCCCGGCGTCAGCGACGTTCTAGGAAACCAAGGCTTAAAGGCCCGGTTTACTACAATCGTCGCTGACGCCGGGCGCGACGCACGCTGGAATCAGAACCAGTTTGATTGGAGCGTGGCAAGAAGCGACGTCAATCTGCCGCTGAGGCGCATGCGCAGAAGGCGGCGGCGTCTGTCGCCTCGCCAGAGATCGACGATTTCACTCCTAGGAAACCGGGCCTTAAGACTGTCTCTCAAGAGCGCATGGCCGCTGCATCCCTGCGGCAACTCTACCGGAAATGGGGCGACAAGATCGCCGCCGATTCTATGTCGGTGAACTTGTGAACAAATGCTTGGCGCAATATGCATTTCTCTGACGCGTCCCGTTCCCTGTTTATACTGATAATAGGCGTATTTTTATCTAGAGGGTACATAGCGCAAAAAATACTACTGCGTTAATGAGCGAAAAGGTCAGATTTGATGTTGCCGAAATGATTATCATTGATGCTAGTTCACTGACTATGTTTCCCACTCCCTGGGAGCACGATGGTGCTTTGTGGTCAATATTTGAAAATGAGCATACACACGTATCGTACAGCATGGAGCCAACTTCGGAGAGTTTGAGTCGAAATAGTAGTCGTATGAAAGTGCTGTTAAAGAAAAGGGCCACCCATATTTCGGCATTTCCGAGTCGCTAGGGTTAATTATCGAAATGTTTTGGCCATTATTCCACGTCCATGACCTTGCCCTTGTCCTCAACCTGCCTTTTCAGTCTTTTAAAAGCAGTTTTAGGGCCTGAAAATCACACACGTTGTTTACGGCATGTAAATCATTGCTTTTTGCTTAACCTCACAGTAAGTTGAAATCCAAATATCATTCGCTACCACTAACTATTATTTCTGTCGTCAAACTTAAAATTAGAATACTCCAGAGATTGAAAAGTGACAAGAAATTGCATTTGTTACTCCTTTCTTCATTTTTTGTAAAAAATCTTTCTTAGCCCTTTGTTAAAAACAAAACTTACACTATCCCTTAATCACTATCCCTTAATTGTTTTGAGCAGTGTATAATAGTCGAACAATTACCTACTCTTCATTTTTTTTTCATGACTGTACATTTATATTGCTAATAATAAATATAATAGTTTATGCTTTCAAACAATTTACATGAATTCAAGCTCTTAAATGCTGTAACAACACTATGTATATATTGTACCAGTCAATCCTTAAAAACTTTTTGTTAAAAATTTGTATTTATTATGTTATAACATGTCTTTTACTCATTTGTTCCAAAAAAAAAAAAAAAACTTTTCGTACGGGTATTATGTTTTAAGCTTCCATATGAACTAATGTATCGGAACAAACATATTTCCTTTTGAGAGTAAATATCTTGTCGGCTTTTGAAGCCAATTTCGGAGGCTTATGATGTAAGCCATAAATAAATTGTGTTCGTTAGAAGGAAATATTCATAACATGAAGTGACTGAATTGCTTACTCAATAAGTTACTCGCTGTAGCTCTCGAAAGGCACCTTAATGTTCTATAAATCATTCAAATACCAAAAGTACCAAAATAAAGGTTCATAATCCCTTGTTAGATTATGTAGTTTGTTGGTTGTGCTGTCATGCTTTTCGGAACGTGCTTGAATATTTATTCTGTGCAATATTTGCTTTTCTTTGTGTCTTTACATCTATCATAAATGAAAAATATTATGTTTATAAGAAATAATTAGATAAAACATTTGGAATATATTACTTGCTCTTTATTTTCATCATTTTAAAAATTATATTACAAATTTCGACAGGAATGTTTATTCAAGCTCTGTGGAACAATATTCTGTTCACTTTAATATGTTTAAGAATGAAAGTATACATATTTTCTCTTAGTTATACTGTAGAAGAATGATGAAATACAATGGGAGATACACAGTCCAGTCACATTAATGTTACCACCACTTACTTTTGACGTCGACGCTAAATAACCAATCACAGAAGGACCTTGGTAACACAGTGCAGTTGGGGGTATATAAAGGGTATGTGAGGGCTTCGAAAACATTTCTACCGTTGGCGTAATGCAAAAGCGAAGCAATTTATACGACGTACAAAAGGGCATGATTATTGGCTTTTGGGTCAAGGGCGGAAGAATTTCCAAAATGGCTGAGTTTTTGAGCTGTCATGTTGCCGTCGTGGTAAAAGTGTACCATGCATGGCAAAATGGGACTGTTCAAAATCAGCGACATGGCAAATGTAATGCCCAAGGAGCTATAGATGACAGAGGTGAATGACGGCTGCGGAAATGCGTTAGGGTTAATAGACGGGCTACCGTTGAGCAACTGAGCCACTAGATGA
Source organism: Uloborus plumipes (assembly GCA_038373865.1). Taxonomy (NCBI): domain Eukaryota; kingdom Metazoa; phylum Arthropoda; class Arachnida; order Araneae; family Uloboridae; genus Uloborus; species Uloborus plumipes. The sequence goes on along the minus strand of JAXGGA010001214.1, from coordinate 10,804 downwards.
ACCAAGGAGCTACCAACATCGTCTCTCACACTACTGCTCAGCGGACGTTGCTGCGTCTGGGTTCCCGAAATAGAATCCTGGTTCAGCACCTACGCTGACTACTGTCCATCGACGACGAACCCTCGAATTTGCACGCCAGTACCCCAGTTCGACGTCCATTGAGTGAAGACAGGTAGCATTTACTGATGAATCACATTTTATGCTCCATCGGACAGACGGATGTTGAATTAGAAGGCGTAAAACCTCTGAAAGCAAACACCCTGCAACCATTACCGGAACGGTCCAAGCTGGAGGCAGGAGAATTATGGTCTGAGGAGTGTTTTTTGGGGGGGGGGGGGGCTCTATGGGTTCACTCATCATTGTGGAAGGCACGATTGATAGATACAAATACGCAACTGCCCTTGTGGTCCATGCCCACCCCTATATGAATATTGTTTTTTCTCAGGATGATGGCATCTATTAGCAGGGCAATGCGAAGTGTCATGCAGCTGCCAGTGAGCATGCGTGGTTCTAAGGGCACCAGAATGAGTTTACCGTTTTCTCCTGGTCAGCGAACACACCTGAGTTAAGCCAAATCGAGAATTTGTGCGACCATCTCGATTGGAGTGTTCGCACCATAAATCCTTACCAGCGTAGTCTAGTGCAGCTGTCCAAGGCATTGGAGTCAGTATGGCTCGACAGCCCAGCGAACACCTTCAGGAACCTAATTGACTCTCTTCCCGCACGTCTCGCAGCAGTCCGTTTAAAGAAAGGTGGTTATTCTGACTTTTGACAGGTGGTCACATTAATATGACTGGACTAAGTACACTGCTCGACATTGAAAATGCAACACCAAGAAGGAGTGGTCAGAAATTGATGAAATTTGGTAAGAAGACAGAGACAGCATGGAAAAATAAGTGATATTTATTTCAAAATAAATAAGCAAAATTTAGAGCGAGGACGGCGTCGGCTCAGTAAGAAGTAGGACCACCGCGGACAGCGATGCACGAAGAAACACATCTAGGCATGGAGTTATTAAGCCTGCGGATGGTGTCCTGAGGGATTTCACTCCATTCCCTTTCAACCATTTGCCACAGTTCGTCCTCTGAACGAGGCAGTAACAGGTTCTGCAAACGGCGTCCAATCACGTCCCACACATGTTCGATTGGTGACAAGTCAGGAGAGTATGGTGGCCAGGAAAGCATCTGTACACCTCGTAAAGCATGTTGGCTGATTCGAGAACTGTGAAGCCGGGCGTTATCCTGTTGAAAAATTGCAGTTGGCAGACCCTGAAGGTTGGGGATTGCCACCGGCCGCAGTACATTATCTACATATCGTTGGGCCGTCATAGTGCCCCGAATACGAACTAGAGGTGATACGGAATTGTATGCAATGGCGCCCCAAACCTTTATGCCACTTTGTCGCGCTGTGGGGCGTTCCACAGTTACTGCCGGATTCGATCTTTCTCCACGTCGACGCCACACACGTATGCGATGACTATCGCTGGACAAACAGAAGCGGGATTCATCTGAGAACACTACGGTTTGTCATTCTGCCATCCACGTCGCTCTGGTCTGGCACCATTCCAAACGTTGGAGTCTGTGCTGTGAGGTCAATGGCAGTCTTCTTAGCGGGCGCCGTGATGGCAGGCCACGTGCAACCAGTCGACGGGAAATGGTTCTGGTCGACACAGGAACATCCAGGGTATCTTGCACGTGCTGCAGAATCGACGTACAAGTGACTTGCGGGTCCGCCACATCTTGTCGGTGAATCCGTCGATCCAAGCGGTCTGACGTCACTCTGGCTGCACCTGCACCCCTCAATGTGGCTACATTTCCTCTTTCCAACCATCTCCGACACAGCCGATGCACAGTAGGGTGGAGCGAAAAACAAAAATTTTGGAATTTTATTCTGTAATACCTGGCAAAAGCTGTGCATGCGTAGGTATAATACACATGTAAAATATTATCAAGTTTGAACAACTCCTTTAGGGTCCAACCAGGACTTGAATTTCTCTAAAAATACGAAAAAACGTTAATTTTCTAAATTTTTTTGGAAAATACAAATAATCAGCGGTTTTGTTCTAATACCATTAAAATGCTTCCTTTTAACACTCTTTACATGCATCTTAAAAATTATTTAAATTTTATGCAGTATTAAGTTCGTACATAAACCGCAAAGTTCTGTGAAATTAACCAAAAATTGACTTTTTTTACCATTTTTTGCACGTAGCAATAATTCTTCTTTTGCAATCCAGATACTGTTTTTTTGCAATGAATGAGCAAAATGCAGCTTTTAGTTGTAAATGCAATTATATTTCGTTACATTAACGGCCCAGAACGCACCACAAGGAAGTAGCTGCATTTTGTGAGTCATTCTGCCTCTCCCATCCACCCAGCCACGTTATTTACACATTTGCAATACATTAATTAGGATGCAATTACTACCTGATGTTAAACAGGTTTCTCCTTTCGAACAAAGTTTGAAGTTAGACTCATGACTCAGTTTTCGCATTGATGGTTGCGAGCCCCCTCCTCCCATAAAGTTCTTCATTTAAATTCAAATCTTGTCTCTTCCTTCAATAGCAATCTACCGTCTCACTAAACAGTTTTAAACCCTTAAAACAGTCGGAATGTAGAAGAGGTATACTTATTGAATCACTGATAAAGTACAATTTGTTTTTGAAAACTTAACTTATTAACACAGCAAGAACTCGGTGGAAGATTTCGAAGCTTTAAAAACGGATTTAAAAAACGAGTAAAAGTACTTGATGAACATTGTCAATGTAGTACAGAAAGAAAAACGTGACCCTGATCTCACTATCGAAAATCGGAAACCTTTCAGTCAGTAGCTTTCATTAATTCGAGCTAAATAGAGTTATGAAGCTGTTGATTTTCAAGATGAATTTCTAATGAGATAAAGATACTCGTCAGTGATATCTTTAAATAATATGCTTCAGTACGGTTCAAGAACTTAGAAATTTAAAAAAAAGAAAGAAAATTTCCGTGAAACATGGAATTGTTGGTATAGTGAAAGTTACGCAATCTATATTTCATTTGATTGATTCTTCTTTCGTGGATCCGGTGATTCGAAGAAATGCTTGCTTTGTTAATTTTGAGAACTTGTTATTGGCCACGGCAGTGGACAATAGTCAAACTGCAAAAGAGTTGGGTTACAGAAAGGCATACAAGATCAGAAAACACTTTGATAAATAAATGATGACCTTTATGACCAATATTAAGTTTTGAAAGTTGAGACATTTTTAATTGACATCATTAATGGGAGGAAAGTAAACACGCGTTGACCAGTCAATTTATTCTTATAATTCCAAACTTTTATAGAATGTGTAATTTTTAATATGATTACAGCTCCATGTTTCACGGAAATTTTCTTACTTTTTATAAATTTCTAACTTATTGAACTAGACAGAAGCATATTATTTAAAGATATAACTGACGAGTATCTTTATCTCATTAGAAATTAATTCATCTTGAAAATCAACAGCTTCATAATTCCATTTAGCTCGAATTGATGAAAGCTAATGAATGAAAGGTTTCCGATTTTCGATAGTGAGATCAGGGCCACTTTTTTCTTTCTGTACTACATTGACAATGTCCATCAAGTACTTTTACTCGATTTTTAAATCCGTTTTTAAAGCTTCGAAATCTTCCACCGAGTTCTTGCTGTGTTAATAAGTTAATTTTTCAAAAACAATTTGTACTTTATCAGTGATTCAATAAGTATACCTCTTCTACATTCCGACTGTTTTAAGGGTTTAAAACTGGTTAGTGAGAAGGTAGATTGCTATTGAAGGAAGAGACAAGATTTGAATTTAAATGAAGAACTTTATGGGGGGAGGGGGCTCGCAACCATCAATGCGAAAACTGAGTCATGAGTCTAACTTCAAACTTTGTTCGAAAGGAGAAACCTGTTTAACATCAGACAGTATTTGCATCCTAATTAATGTATTGCAAATATGTAAATAACGTGGCTGGGTGGATGGGAGAGGCAGAATAACACCAAAAATGCAGCTACTTCCTTATGGTGCTTTCTGGGCTGTTAATGTAACGAAATATAATTGCATTTATAACTAAAAGTTGCATTTTGCCCATTCATTGCAAAAAAATAGTAATTGGATTACAAAAGAAGAATTATTGCTACGTGCAAAAAAAGGTAAAAAAAGTTAATTTTTGGTTAATTTCACAGAACTTTGCGGTTTATGTACGAACTAAATACTGCATAAAATTTAAATAATTTTTAAGGTGCATGAAAAGAGTGTTAAAAGGAAGCATTTTAATGATATTAGAACAAAAATGGTGATTATTTGTATTTTACAAAAAATTTTAGAAAATAGACATTTTTTTGTAGTTTTAGAGAAATTCAAGCCCTGGTAGGACCCTAAAGGAGTTGTTCAAACTTGATAATATTTTACATGTGTATTATACTAACCTATGCACAGCTTTTGCCAGGTATTACAGAATAAAATTCCAAAATTTTTGTTTTTCGCTCCACCCTAATGCACAGTAGGGTGGGCCGAAAAAACACTTTTTTTTATTTCGAATTTGTAATAGCGCGGAAAAGTTGCGAATTATGAAGACAAAAAGAAGGAAAAAAAATTATCGAAATCGGTTGATATCTTCCGATCGCGCATAAGCCCTAAAGTTTGACAAAAAATGAAAAAACTTCATTTTCGCAATTTTTTTTTTAAATTTTTGAATTTGATGTTTTCGAAATGTAATAGTGCGGAAAAGTAGCTAATTGTAAGGACAAAAAGAAGGAAAAAAAATTATCGAAATTCATTGATATCTTCCGATCGCGCATAAGGCCTAAAATTTGACAAAATATGAAAAAAACTTCATTTTTGCAATCTTTTTTTGAAAAAATTTCGAATGAAATGTTTCCATAATTTTTTCGCGCGGAAAAGTTTATAATTATAAAGACAAAAAGAGGGATAAAAAGGAGGAAAAAAAATTATCGAAATCGATTAATATCTTCCGGTTGTGCCTAGGGCCTAAACTTTGACAAAATATGAAAAAACATCATTTTGGCGATTTTGTGTTTAATTTTTTGAATTAGATGTTTTCGTAATGCAATACTTGTAACGTTTGCTAATATAGCCTTAAAACATTGTGTTTTGATTTTGTTTTGGTCAGTTAATATCTTCCGGTTGCGCATTAACCCCAAAATTACCCAAAATAAAAATTAAAAAAAAGTTACATTTTTACACGTTTTTGGTTTTTGATGAATATTTTTTTGTGAAACAACCATATTATTTTTTGAGACAGACTGACAATAATATAGAACAACAAACTACCACAGGTTCAGTCGATATTATTCAGTTGCGAAAAGCCTTAGAAACTCTCATGCGTAGACGTCCGGCAGCAATCCAGGCAACGTTGCTCGCCGGGCAACGGCTCTCTTCCACTCCATCGCCGCCTTCCTAGGACTACGTCAGCTGTCTACCTATATTGTTTTTTCAGTCTACGTTTCTATGTAGTAATCGCAATGTACTATTATTTAGTTCAATCTAGCTGTTTTCATTTTGAAATTCTTACAGTCTTCTGTAATGATGTAGTTTTCTGCTCTGTGTGAACTCGGTGATTTAACGAAAAAGTTATACAATGGACGAGCCAAATAACAAGACGAATACTCTAATAACAAGACAAATATTTGGCTGCCCCACTTTTGGTACTCCAAAAGAACTGCCATCAAACAAGCCGTCCACTGGCAAGGACATCATTATGTGCCGTACTCAAGGAAGGTTAAATTTGGCACTAGAAATTAATAATGGTGTCTTCGCCAGTAGGCAGTTAGGTTGATGGCAGTTCTTTGGAGTGCCAAAAGTGGCGCAGCCAAATATTTGTCTTGTTATTACATAACTTTTTGTTAAATCACAGAGTCCACACACAGCAGGAAACTACATCATTACAGAAGACTACAAGATTTTCAAAATCAAAACAGCTAGATTGAACTAAATAATAGTACACTGCGATTACTACATAGAAGCGCAGACTGAAAAAACAATATAGGCAGACAACTGACATGGTCCTAGGAAGGCGGCGATGGAGTGGAAAAGAGCCGTAGCCAGGCGAGCGACGTTGCCTGGATTGCTGCCCGACGTCTGCGCATGAGAGTTTCTAAGGCTTTTCGCAACTGGATAACATCGACTGAACCTGTGATAGTTTATTTTTCTATATTATTGTCAGTCTGTCTCAAAAAATACTACGGTTGTTTCACAAAAAAATATTCATCAAAAACCAAAAACGCGTAAAAATGTAACTTTTATTTATTATTTTGGGTAATTTTGGGGTTAATTCGCAACCGGAAGATATTAACTGACCAAAACAAAATCAAAGCACAATGGTTTAAGGCTATATTAGTAAACGTTACAAACTATTGCATTACGAAAACATCTAATTCAAAAAATGAAACAAAAAATCGCAAAAATTATGTTTTTTTCATATTTTGTCAAAGTTTAGGCCCTAGGCACGACTGGAAGATATTATTCGATTTCGATAATTTTTTTTCCTCCTTTTTATCCCTATTTTTGTCTTCATAATTATAAACTTTTCCGCGTGAAAAAATTATGAAAACATTTCATTCAAAATTTTTTTACAAAAAATCGCAAAAATGAAGTTTTTTTCATATTTTGTCAAATTTTAGGCCTTATGTGCGATTGGAAGATATCAATGGATTTCGAAATTTTTTTTTTCCTTCTTTCTGTCCTTACAATTAGCTATTTTTCCGCACTATTACATTTCGAAAACATCAAATTCAAAAATTTAAAAAAAAAATCGCGAAAATGAAGTTTTTTCATTTTTTGTCAAACTTTAGGGCTTATGCGCGATCGGAAGATATCAACCGATTTGGATAATTTTTTTTTCCTTCTTTTTGTCTTCATAATTCGCAACTTTTCCGCGCTATTACAAATTCGAAATAAAAAAAAGTGTTTTTTCGGCCCACCCTAATGCACAGTGCTTGCATCCATGTGGGTATCAGCTGCAATTTGACGTATGGACCAACCTCCCCGCTTCAGTCCGATCACCATACCCCTTGTAAAGTCGTCTATATGCTGAAAGTGTCTTCGTTGAGGACGGCGTGGCATTTCCTCCTATCACACGTATCCTTCGAGACAATGCACTTGAGTCCTCAGCCAATGAAGCACTTAGAGTACTGCAAGATTGGCTCCAAGAAAATAAATTACAAGCCTGTTCTGAAAAAACCAAAGCCCTTTTTCTTTCCAAACCCAAAAATTATGTTCGACAGCCAATCTTAAGGTTTGGTGACAATTTTATTAAAAGATACAAAGAAATAGATTATCTTGGAGTTAGGCTGAACAAAAATCTTAACTGTACAGCACATTTGGAAAAAATTCATAAGAAATCTATTCATCTTCTTAGTAAGCTGCAATGCATCTCTGGAAAATCTTGGGGAGCTAATATCCAACTACGCAGATTATTATATCAAACAGTGATAGAACCTTCAATTCTTTACGCAGCTGCAGTATGGGGCCCATTTTTAAAGCAGAAAGACCTAAAGAAATTAGCTACCATTCAACGCCATTTCCTTCTTGTTGTTTTGGGAGCATATAAAACATCAGCTCATACCACCTTACATGTCCTTGCGGGAATTCCCCCCATTGCTCTTACAGTTAATCTAAAATCAACTTTAGGAAATGTCTTCATAAGGAAAACTACAGCAGAAGTATCCCTTAATAATGTCAATTCATCCAATGACTTTGAAGCAGCAAGCCAAAAATGGACAGAACATCCTTTAATACAGTGCGCTACTCCGAATATTAGTTTGGAAGAACCGAATATTTTAACACTGCACACTGGGATTTTCACGGACGGATCGAAAATATGTGATGGAACCGGCTCAGCTTTTACTCACATCTCCAACAATAAGGTTGTCTACGATTGGTCAGCCAAACTTACAGCGTATAATTCAGTATTTCAAGCGGAGCTTTTTTCAATCTTTCACGCTTTACTTTATATTGCATCAGAAAACATTACCTTCAACACTACAATCTTCTCTGATAGTTTATCTTCGCTTAAAGCAATCAAGGACCCAATGCATTCTTCAAAGTTAGTCAGAGACATCCAATCCCTCTGCAGAGAACATCCAAACATAAATCTATCCTGGGTTAGAGCCCATAAGGGACACTTTGGCAATGAACGAGCCGACTTTTTAGCTAAAACTGCAGCAATGAACCCAGCACATTCATTAGTATTCAAAATTCCTCTACCAAAATCTTTCCTCAAACATCACCTTTGGTCTAATCTTCTTCAAAATTGGCAGGAAATCTGGGACACTGCAGAAACCGGTCGGAGAGTTCACGAAATCCTACCAAAAGTCAAGCTAAAACCACGATGCAAACATCCTATGGAAGTACAATTTCTCAGTGCACATGGTCCATTTCCTTCATATCTGCACAGATTCAAAATAATAAGCTCACCATTATGTGTTTGCAGCCAACTTGGAACTCCTGAACATTACGTATTCAATTGTCCATTAACTAGCTCTTTCCACTGCATATATAATTCCAACCTTCCTGTATCCAAAAATATAGCTCATATTCTTCATCATCCAGCTACTCGCAAGAATCTTCATAAAATAATGTTTTTACTCAGCACTCAAATAGAAGACTTCAAATATCCTGCCTAAAACTTCAAATGTTATATTATTGTCTTTTTCTGTATATATCAAAATTGTTTTTCCTTTTATTATTATTTTTTCCATGTAATTTGTTTTGTTCATTCCTCCCAGCCACCACATCCGGTTAAACCCTCATCAGGGTAGGTACGGTGGTGACTGGTGGGGTTTAAATAAATAAAAATCCTTCGAGACAAAGAGACAAAAACCAAATTTCTTCGATAATTAGTCTGGCAGAAAAACCAACATGAACATAGCCCACTTTTCAACTTCATTCTCTTATATCTTACTTCACGTGCGTGGGAGAGCTGCGCATTTCATATCATTTGCATAACTCAGTGACGTGCGTCTACGGTAAAATTTGCATGAATTTCTGACCACTAATTCTTGGTATTGCATTTTCAATGTCGAGCAGTGTATAATAACAATGATTTTAAAGTCATTACATTGGCTGTTACGGTGAATGCTTTTTTCCTGTAAGCGCTTACTTAACCAGCAAAAATCTTCCTTTTAGCAAAATAAACGTAAACAGACTTTCTAAAAGTGACGAAACCTAAAAAGATTTGTTACACAACTGCAGAAAACATTTGGGAATTCTTAAAAAACTGTGTTAAATACTTGTAATCCCGATCAGTGATTTAATAATATTGTTGTTTTAAGTTAAAAGATAAACCTAAAGCTTTATTCAAAGGCTCCTTTAAGGACTTTATCTTTGGTAATTACAGTTAATTGAACAAAAAAAATTAGAAATTACTAATCAATATGACGCAATATTTCTTTCGTCGATTAATTTTGCTTTGCTACACGTTATTCTACAAAAATTTAATTTTCATTTTTAGATCTTATTTTAATTTATAATTTCCAAACCTTTTCTTACTACTGATTTTTTTCATGACAAGACAAACATTTATTTTATCTATGCCTCGTAAATTCCATTATTGTTTTGTGTAAAGAGTTCAGTCGATATACTTACAAGAGTCTAAGTATGCGTTTTTTCAATATACTTTATCTTAATTCAGTTCTTGAAATTAAAGTGATTTAAAGAAGTTTTCGTAAGCATTTCCTGGATATTACTTTTATTTTTAGTGAATTCGTTTTCATCACATTGTTACCTGATGCTACTCTGCCTTGGGGTGACAACTTCAGTTAACACTTATGCCACTAGACACAAAGTTGCTTGGCAGCCTTCATTTTTCTCTTCAAATTTATACAAATATATCTTCTAAGGCAATGAGTACCAATAAAGCTACACTGGTGTACAAAAATTAAAGACGAAACGGTTCTCCCAGAAAAAGTAAACATTGTCAAGGTTATAGCACAACTTTCCAGAGGAGAACTATACACAGCATCAGTACAGTCGTGTAACAATTCCCCTTTTAGTGTGAGCACTTTTTTCAATATGATGACTCGCCTTTATGATCCTGTTGCTATTTTATTGCACATTTTGCCATCAAGGCTATGTTTTGACTCATTTAGTTTCACTTCATTAAATTAATTAAAGTTGAGGCCTAACTTTGAAAGAGTTTCTTCTTTTAGGACTAATTGTCAGAGGGAAATGTTAAGTTACCGCCCTAAGATAGGTATATGACAAAAATATATAGAATACACCGTCCGTTCTGTTATTCCACTTATAGACGACAGTTTCGTTCTTTTTAACACTGTCTGGAATAATCAGTAACCAATCTGGTGGCAGATATCATCTCATAGAAGCTTAAGGGCCGAAAAACTGGTAACCAATGCACAATTAGCTCACCGACGAGTTACCTTTGCCACTTTTCACTCCAATGTCCCATTTACTTACGACAACTCGTTTTTTAATCGGTTGGATTGGGTATTGAAGAGCACTTTGTTTTTTCGATCGAGACTAGAAGAAGAGCAAACACCTCGTCCAGTACCATCGATTCACTTGGAAGGCTTTGTGACCACGATCATAACGTCCGATAGCAACCATTAATGAGGACAGTGAATCTTTGATCAGCTAGGATCAAGCCTGAGACCAGTCCGACGCCCTAACGATTGGGCTACCACGGCTCTCCCAACGAGAGACCGCAGCAATTGGCACGGTACAAATTCTACATCTCTACTTCTTCTTCTCTATCTCTACTAATAATAAAGCTGAAGGTGGTTCTGTCTGTCCTTCTTTCTTTCTTTCTTTCTTTCTGTCTGTCTG